>JBBPTW010000061.1:0-41596 GCA_038094575.1 Phylloporus cf. nigrescens | reverse complement strand
AGAGAAATCAGCCTGTGTATAGTTGTCAAGTATGTATTGAACACAGAGATTGAAGATGTGTGGCAGGCAGCACAGGCAGTGTTTGACATGGTCAAAGATACATTTACAGTCCTCAAGTAGAATGCTTAAGAACTCTGATATAGTAGTATCATTACTGAAGATATTGTCTAGTGTGAAGTGGCCAATTTATGAGTTCATTCAAATCAGTAGGAAATGTAATAACATGGAATATAAAGAGCTTACCTTGTTAAAAGGGATTGCTGCATGGTCAATCAGATGTAGAAGGGTTCTGGTGAGGACAGCTCTCATATGACTGGCTGGAATGTAGTGAAAACTAATTAGTGTACTTTTGAGATGAAATTTGCACATCCTGTTCTTATTGTCTGATCCAATCCAGTGTGCTGTTAGCATAAGGTATGGGTTCATGTTATTACTTGACCAGACATTAGCAGTAAACAATATTTCTTCCAATGCTGCCTGTTGAATCATATAATGGATTCAGCATCAAAGTAAGGTTCAAAGGACTTACTGAAAGTTCAGCTTATAAGGCAGCAAAGGATATTTCAAAAGCATTGAGAACAAGTTCACATGTTTTCATGTGATGAATGATATTAGAATCTTTCATGTTCCAGAGGCAGTAGTAGAGGAGAAGTTGATAAAATTCAGGAGATTCAACCTTGTTGATCATCTAACAAAGCCCACAGTATGTTAGATGTGATGGTGGAGTAGTGAGTATATAATATGAACAATATTGTTGGTGTTACAATTTCTTTGTATTAGCATATCTATTCTATTCCTTTTCTTTTACTGGATATTTCACTCCTTCCCTTCAGTTTATAGCTACCCTTATCTGTCTGCTTTTTAGTAACTTCCTATTTCCTTGGACAATATTCTCTCCATTGATGACCAATACCCTGTGCCTGTTTTGTCATTACAATGCATTCCCATCTCTTTCCCTCACCACCACTCTCTACCCAAGTTCCTATCTTTTCTGATGATTTCTAATTTCACCTTTTTGATGATTATCACTTGTGCCCTTGTCTGTTTTCTTGTTGCTTGTTTTATGTTGCACCACTTTCCTTTCTTGACCAGACTGCTATGCCTCTCACAACTCTTTCTTCTTATTTAATCTCTATTATCACTCCATATATTTCCCAAGCATAGTCTACTTGAAATAGACCCATTTCGAACCAATACTTCAGCTTCCTGAATTCACTCCCTGAAAGAGCATTCTAGAACCTCTCTGGCCTTGAACAGAAGCTCTCAGTCCAAGTCTGCACCTAGACCTACTCAGTTGAAAGTGTGACAGTTGGCAACTAGAAAACTGTTAAGATTTGTGATTTGGCACTCTTTGGATGCTGTGTTGATCTTCTAACTGCTCCCATTGAATTCCCTATGGTCACTTTAGATACTCACCACTTTTTCTAGTTGATTCAACTTAATGTGGTTGCTCTACCCATACAGAAGTGACCCTTATTATATTCACATTCATTGTGGCTGATTTGTTTACACTTGTTATTCCAGAACCACACTTATCCTGGAAGTCCACTGTTCTTTCCTCCTTGATTACTCACAGTGGACTCCAGAACTGGTTCCCTGACCTTCCTGAGAACACCCAACGCTTCTAGAGCCCTTAATATACCATGGCCAGTGCATCATTTGAATCTGGAATGATGAACATGATAGTGTGAAATATCATTAAATTGTAGACAGCTGTGTGCTGGTAAACAGGTTGGCTGGCTGGGAGTGGGAGACAGACATCACAGAAAAAAAAGAATAGGAGGAGACTATATCATAGATAGGGAAAATAAAGATGTGAGATTTGAATAAGATACAATAAGTCTGCAAGGGCAGGAGTCTCTAGCAGACACAAGAGAGTAGGTACAAATATGATATGATGCTCAGAAATTGTATAGTCTGGTCTAAGTAAGACATAGGCAGTGGTGAGTTCATCACATTAGGTAAGCAGGCAATCACAGGTTCATGCCTAAGTCACATATCTCCCAGTGACTTGGCATTGAACACTCTGGGCCTCAGGCTGGAGTGCCATCTTCTACTGACCATAGTCCACTGTGGCCATGTTAAAGGCTCTAGAAGCGTTGAGTGTTCTCAGGAAGGTCAGGGAACCAGTTCTGGAGTCCACTGTGAGTAATCAAGGAGGAGAGAACAGTGGACTTTCAGGATAAGTGTGGTTCTGGAATAACAAGTGTAAACAAATCAGCCACAATGAATGTGAACATAATAAGGGTGGACTTGTGGGGTCAGGTCAGGTGCAGCAGCAATATCACAACAGATCAACACGATATATTACATTCAAATGGAGGTAGGACGCGAACAAAGGAGAATGTTGGGTGACCATCTTCAATCATGTGAAAAAAAAATATCATATGAAAAAAAAGATAGGGTCGACAGTGTCAACCGAGGGATACTATAGAAGGAGAGCGACTGCGATGCCCAACACATGCATGACTGTGCGATGATAAAATATAATGAGGGCATGACCATAGCATGTAAAAGACCACTGATCTAAGCCCAGAAGATCCTTATCCCAGTCAATATGCTCCAGATTATTTTCATGAGGCCAAGAGGAAAGAAGTGAACAAAAGCAAGTATATCATGGGATGGCCTGCTTCCAATTGGGGGTAGATTCCCAACTACCATCATGCCATGGAAATGGGGTTGTTGGAACATCCCAGGACAAGCGGAACAAGTCCTGGCACACTTCAAGACGAGTGTGACAATCTTCAAGCGACATGCTATCTATGTGCATGACAAAATTGTCAGTCTCCTCAAACTGTAGCTTGTGATTGGTGAGCACAAGGTCATAGACGATCAGATTGCACAACGCCTTGTTTTTAAAGTCCTTGAACTCCAACTGTTGGTCGGGACAGAGGACAGGAGATAGGTCGTCGCAGAGGGAGTAAAACGCGTCAGTAGGATCAACATGTTCATCCTCCAATTGTTCTTGTGAAAGACCAAGTAGTTCCATATCACCGTGACACCAGAACATGCAATGGTTATAAGTGGACTGTGGGGGCCAACTCTTCTTCTGCCACCAATGTTCTGATAAAATATCCCTCCACGTTTGAGTGTGTAGATGGAAAGGGGAGGGAGGTGCATTCTTGTTCGTTGTGACGATGAGCTCCGATGAATGGCTAAGGCAACATTCCTGGTAGCAGAGCAACCAGATGCGACACATACAAACCCAAGTGAAGCATACTTTGGCGCGTTTTTCATCAGATTGGACATTGGACAAGAGGTGAATGGGTGGAGCCATGTATGTGAAATTCACACCGTGGGATGAAACAGGGGACTCTGGACTTGTGTGTTTGGGGAGACCGTCCCGAACGGCATGGTAATGCCAGAAGTAATCCCAATCACAGCTCCAAGAAGGCCATTCTTTGTGAATGTGCTTGGTTTGGCAGTGCCAGTTGCTGTCTTGGGGTTTGGATTTACCAGGGATAGATTTGGATGCTTTGTGGAAAATCAATCAAGGAAAGATAAGATATCCAGGACACTTGCCACTGGGTGGATCCATGATCAAGTGATGATCAAAACATATTGTATCTTTTTGGGGACCATAACCATAAGCAGCGCGCTCAAACACCAGGGGATTGGAATGGTTGATGTGAGGAGGGTAGAACATGAGCAGCTTGCTATATAGAAGCTTCCCTTTGATGATGTCCTTGTTCTGTCATGTCATGTTGATGTCAGTCCACCTAAGGAACTCGCAGAGAGAGAAGACCTCGGTGATGCGGACATATCGAGAGGGAGATAATCCAGAGGATGAAGAGCCAGTAAGATAAAAGACCAGGATGCCATAGGAAGACAGGTACTTGAAATTAGTCAATGATGTGACATAGGCACCACGAAAACATTGACAGGCTGGTTTGTTGTCCATTAGGGAGCAACCAAGAACAGTGTTTCCTCAGATAAGGAAAGCCTGGATTTCAGCAATGAAACGCTGGAGCCCACGAGTGTACTCCACAGCATCATGATACGACATGCTGTTGTGGGTGATAATAAAGAGAGTATCTTCGGTGCGGGCGACAGTGATCGTAGGAGCCTTGTAGGAACCAGGGTTGGTTGTTTGCAGCTCATCATATAAACGGAGAACACAATGTCAATAAGGGTAAATCTCGTCCTTTCACAAGGAAACAACGGTTTCCTTGATGTAACCGTGATGAGGGAGAGATGGGTAACGATAGAAATCACTGTCCCTAAATCAATGAGAACTGACGGAACATGGCAAGTGAAAGGATTCATGGCCATCAACAAGGATATATGGGAGATATGGGAATTTGGGATCATAGACCTGTGGCAATAGAGAGATCTCATGTGGGCCCCATGATCCATCGATGTGGGGAAAGGTGAGTTCTTCGTCAGAAACTGGGTGGGGGATGTAGGGTGAATTCTTAGCAAGGATAGTAGTACCGTCGTCTGAAGTCAACCATTTATTAAAATCGATGTCACCAAATGATGCTGTGATGATCATGTTAGTATGAACCCTCGAGATGAGAAAGAAGGACAGACATATAGACATGTTGCTGGTAGCAGAGTCTTGACAGGTGTGGTCAGGTTGTAAAAGGTACAAGGCAAGAATGCTTGTGGTCAAAACACTTGCCATTTTAGTACCTCGTATCTCATGTGGTAAAGTCTCATTGTGTCTTAGCGGCATACACACCACTAGCAACCACAGACAAAGACGAGGATAGAGAACACAGGTTGGTGTAGCAGCCAAAGAAATACGAAGTAAAAACCAATGGCGTCCATGCCAGGGATAACATAACAATGTTTGTGCTATATGGATACCAAATAATCATATCAATATAGAATGAGAGCGTTCACGTCGTCAGAAGGAATGAACCAAGAAAGGAAGTGATTTTGAATCCGTTCTGACACGCAAGGGGACAAGCAGTCTGACTCATGTGTAGGAATGGGTGGAGGAACGAGAAAGCTAGAGCATGAAGAAAGGAAAATGAAAAGGGAGAGAGCAACGTAGAGTATCGAGTAAATAAAATAAATGGTGCACTTAGAGCACCTCTTTGTGCGACCACATTGAACAACCTCATCGCAGTGATAGACCAACTTCTAAGCACAAGACTGGGCATAGCGCATAGGTGTCAGAAATAGAAATACTCACTGAGGGTGCCTCCACACGCCCAGTAGCATCAACAATGTTTGATAGATCATATATGATGAGTATTGGACGTCACACAGACGACCATTGGAGTAGAGCTGTGCAAAACATAAACAAACCATGTCGCCTGTGATAAACAAGTGTACAACTCAAAAAGAAAGGCAGATGCAGTCCACAGCACAAGAATTCCGGACTATCTGCAGTATAATAGAAGGATTTTGGAATTTCATAAGGAGTAACTTTGTGTAGTCCATGATAGTAGACAGAAAATGGAAATGATAAATGTTGGGGCCACATGCATCACAATAACGAAGCAACAAACAGGTAATCAGTAGACAACGTCACAATGAGTATCTATGTAATAGACACAAGCAGTACTAGTTATGGGGTTGGTGGAATGGTACTGTCATGGACACTGATCCTATGAATATATTTATGTCTTATGATTAGTATACTGATTATTAGTGGAGCGATCTGCAGTCTCCTCAACTGCATCGTATTTGTGATCAGTAACTGTGATTGGTACATGTAGAAGATCAGTATATATCAGTATGTACTAACTCAGACTGACCATGCCAAGAAACAACTACTAATTACATACTGATCACGTATAAATACTATATTCATGTGCTGTGGTCAGCACTGATCAGGCTAGACTGTCAAGAATTGTAACCATTAAAATTCCTCGTTCCTAGTACAATTAAGATTGACTTCTTCCATGATTGGTCATGGGTCATGGGTCACATACCACCATCTCAGCAAGCTTATAGACATTGAATGTCTATTAAAGTAACCTCAACTGATAGATGTGCTGTGGAACTACCTTCTTGATACAATTTTGACATGGATGGACTTCTGGAGTTGGGTCAGTCACACTATATATAGTTGGTCCATCATGCTTCAATGTGGTCCGTCACACAACTTGGAGCTGAGCCATCACACAATGAGTAGATTCATCACACCAAGTGTCATGCATGACCTAGTCGTCACACAAGAGTCAGTCCATCATGCAATGGTTAGTCAATACTCTTTTTTATGCCAGCTACTCATTAAATACTAATCACCATTTGTTAGTAAAGTTTTATTGTATCAATAATGTGACACTGCCTATATGGAATGCAGTAATATTACTACTGCTGATTACCGACTTCCAAAGTTCTTCTCCTTGTTTGGTTGTGTTTACGGTTTAGACATCTTCCATCTCCTCATTCTCAGCTCAGATTTGTCGCTTCTGACGATGTGAACATCATCATTCCAATATTTATGCGGTGTGAATGCCATACATCATTCCATACATTTCTTGTCACCCTTTGTCTGCCTTTCAGATGGCATGTACACCATTGAATTGCTCGCCTTCATTCTCTGATTGCCCTCACTTTTGTCGATGTCTCGCTCAATAGTTTTACTTACTTATCCCTCTTCAAGATATGTAGACCTAGGCCATCCTCATCTGTCCTTGGTGGGTCCCACCTTTTATTCATGCGTCACGCCGGCGCTGATTCCATCCAGGCAACCTGCCAGTGCTCAAATTGTTTCAATGTCCAATTGGTCAGGCCGACTTTGAGTAGCAGTGCCTCTATGGAAATTTTGTCCCCTTTAAGACTGTCTTCGGGGCAAGTTTAATTCCTCTTGGGCCTCATACAGATATTTTATTACATTTGTAATAAATTTCAGGGAGACCAACTTTTGATCACTGATCAAAGGCCCTTTAAAATATATTCCATACCTCAGCTTATTATTATCTAAAGCAGCAGAACCTCTACATTATTTCTTGAATGCTCAATGGACAACTGTCCAAGGGAGGATGATCACAGTCGGTGCATGCTCATGTGCCAGCAGATGTGCAGGAATCTTTACAAGAAATTCTTGTTGGAAGGGTTATCTATCAAGTCCTATCTGCCAATGCACCTTCTTCGTGACAATAACCTCTTGGCAGAAATCACCATCAAGACAATCGAGAACAAACAGGATATCATGGTAAGTGTCAAATTCACAAAGGTCCCACAAAGGCCATTGACGAGAGGATGTATCATGGGATATTCTAATGTGGTCTTACTTCTATTGTTGAATGACTCAGAACCAGAACTACTATAACATACACAACATCGGTCACCAGGCACTCTCCAACCACCTGGTGTCTAGATGGGCAGCCAGAGGATGGAGTGGTAGAGGTGGTCTGGACCATACTTGGGAAGCGCTGAGATAATGTTAGCGACTTCACCCAAAGGCCACTCAGAGTGAGTGTTACAAAGTAAGTCCACCACACCTTGTTTGTCTTTTTTGACCATCATGTTGTAGACTGGTAGTGAGTAGGGAGAATTGGAGGCAAAGGTACACAGGACTCACGACATGACAACTATGGTAGCTGCCTGCTTAGTAATACATCTCCATTTTGTAACAGCAGAGCGCAATCGCGATCAAGTACCGGCAATACGCATCGCATCATGCAAATGGGTGACAGAATTTGTGTCCAAGTTGGAGTGGCCTGGTCATATGCTCCCATTGGTTGGATGAGTCTGCAGCAGCTGCAATGAACTTTCCACTGTTAGTCAGAACATTTCATATCTGGGCGTGTGTTACTATTATTGGCACAGATATGACAAGCTTTTCAGTATTTCAACAGTAGCTACACCAATTCTACACATTTCTGGGTCGCTTCTGTTTGGGGACATGTGGGACAAGCTGTTAAACAACCTCTATGACAATCCAGAATTTTCAAACAAATGTGTCGACCTGTGGAACAGTCCTGGTGTGACAAGTGCAAATGGGTAGAGTAATGACAAGCCTGGTCACATTTGGTCATGCTGTGGACATTGAGTCTCTGCCTCGGCAAAGACAAGCAAGTGAGGCTCAATGCTCAGCAATGACAAGTTGTGTGAGTGGAGTTTCTCTTGTACACCCACCATGTCATGCTATGCACACAAGCCTGTCCATTGATACCATGATTTCATTTCATTCAACATGGAGGAAACAAATCAGGAGTTGGCAGGGGCTCAAAGCTTGCATTTTATTGTTGAATCCTGTAATTCAGAGGCTCATGAATTGATATGAACGCACAATCATGAAAATTCTGTTACTGACACATTTGTCACTCCACTGTATCTCATCCATAGCTCACATTCTACTCGAGAAACATGCCTTGAATTTATATTAACATACAGGTCTACTATTTTAGAATTACTCAAAATCGTCCTAGATTTTTATCTGTGGTATGTATGGCAGAGTGAGCTGATCAGTGGGTTTGTCATTGCAATGTCTATTTGTCATATTCATATCAATGATAGTAGAGCTGACTTAGCTCCGTCTTAAATGAAGTGACCTTTACTGAATGAGTTGCTCTGAGTCATGTGTAACATATACCCTAAATCTACTTCAAAGTCTCACCAATGGCTTTTGTTGCTGCTGTCCTCATGTGTATGAGGCCGTGACTGTAAGTACAGTGGCAGTTTAATTGGGTAGTATTCCTGGTGTTTATGGCCCAGGCTTGTTATCTTTGTGATGAAGTTGAGGTCTCAGCTGGCACTATATAGTCATTAGCCAAGCATTGATTCATCTGTCACACAAACCTTCTGACCCACCTATCAGCTCCCCAGAAATGCGAGTGCAATCCTGAGTATTGTTAGACTGTATTATAACCCATATATGCTGTTATTTTTAGTTAGTGTCCTCTTTATCTAATCAGCTTTCATTATGAGCGAGGGGTGCCAGGACATGAAGCACAACGGTGGTGGAAGCCAGGCACGCAACATCAAAGTGTTGAACTGCTGGTCACCAAAGGAATCAGGCCTAGCCAATGCAACACTTGATCTCAAATTGTATGGCTGGTCGCGATGCATTGAAACAGCGAGATGCTGAAAATCAATATGGTACTCACAAGCATTAGTGGGGGTGGAACTGTGGATGGAAAACTCCCATATAACAGTACTCCTGGCTCAGCTACCACTGTGGAGCTCGGGGATCCATTAGCATGCTTTCTTTTGAGTCCAGTTTGTGTAAGCTGGAGATGCGATGTTAAAACAGGATTGTAGTGCGAGACATACTGCCTACCGCGGGAGTCTCTAAATTGACGTCTGTAAACTCGTCCTTGTGACTACCTAGGCTGCTGTGAGCTCCTGGTGCAAGAATGACCCAGAACAGCTATCAAGAGTAAGTCGTGCAATGGGGAGTATTTTACTGTAGCCTACCACAGGACTTGTTGCATACTCGCAGGTCACCAATACTGAGTGAAGCATGATGCCCAATGGGATGATGGCCTCAATGATGCGTTCATTGTCACCATTGTCGCAAGACATGATGGGTGACGAAAATGGGCGAAAATTGGGGTCTGACTGACTTGTTGACTTTTATGTTCTCAGGGACGGAACAAGATCATGGTACTAGTCGAATGCAGTGAGTTGGGCACTGGGGCAGTCCATACAAGCCTCCCAAGAACTGATGGAAGATCACCCACATATCTGGTAATAATGGCAACGCCCTCGACAAACAGCGGACAGGCAGATAAAGTCTTCAGGACGCTGTCGGGTTAAGGGATGGCTTAAAGCAAATTAGAAGTATCGCCGACTCGGGCATAACAGCTGTTGTTGTGTAAGGTGAGTGTGAGTCAACTTCCTTGGTAGTTCCCATGTGATCATCGTGAACTTGTACAGCGCATTCGAGGAGACTGCTTAAAATACCTCACTCCTTGTATGGCACTTGGTGGGCAGTCAGTCAAGACTGAGCTTTTGTCTCTGAGACAGGTTGTACCATGCACAGAAACTAGTCCCAAAGAGTGTGAGAACCTCTTAAAAGTGGTGCCAAGGGTCAGTTTCCCACTGCCTGGCATCCTCATAGCGATCTGGTTCCTAGACTAACTCTGACCCCCCTTTCTTGGAAATGGTTCTATTACTAAATCTTCTGCTACTCCAGACATTCCTTGCATTGCACCTGTAATCATGATCGTGATTGCAACATGCACTAAGTTGTTACTCCATGGCCTCTGTCAAGTGAATCAGAATATGAAATTATAGCAAGTCTAACTGAGTCTAATTGTGTAAATTGTGAATGCGCAGACAAGGATGAAGGAGAATTCAAGGACACACTACGAGATATGTGGACTACTACAATTGTTCAGTGTTTGCAGACTTGCATGGAGGGCTTGCATGCGTGAGTGGAACTCCTCTGCTCCTTTGAGGATATGATGGACAAGTTCAATTGAGGTGTTGGACAGAGGGGAGCATATGCCAATATGTTCAACAGTGAGGCTGAAGAAACCAGTCAGCAATGAGTTCAAGTTGGCAAGAGCCATCATTGAAGCCTCTAGGCTTTTTGTTAGGATGGACCTGCTCAGCAAGAATTTGTATTCGGTTGATTATAACTTAATCCAATAGACCTACAACGATTGGGCTGTGTACACGCTGGATAATGACCTTTCCTGTGATGTACTTGGTGTTGCAGAAGGACTTGAAGTAGGACCTGAATTCATGCTGGAGGGTTTGGTTACCCTAGACATTGTTGAGGAAATATTCATTTTCGATGAACGGGAAACTGCACCATTTCTTATAGTACCTCTCCTTGCTCTTCAAGTTGATTTGTGTCCAATACCTGCAAACCGAATTCAAATGGATCCGAAGGCAAGCTAACATTTCCTTGCTTACTTGGCATAATATCTCTTGCCATAGGTTTGCTTAGCACGTCACCTATCGTCTTCTGTGTGGTAAAGTTTAGGATGGCCCATTATGTTGAATGGTGGTGCCAAGAAGAATAATACTCTGATGCCAGGTGGTGTGGTCTTAGTGTGGCTGTGATCATACTTGGAGCCACCAACTCGGACATCCTACATAATATGAAGATTTTAGTAGTTCTGAATCATGCATAAGTGGTATGTTGCAGAGACACGTTCAACTGCTAATACAAATGAGAGTAGTACTGGGAATCGAGCCACCTGGGCCATGACAGCCAACTGTGCATTTGAAGTCTCCCTTAAAGCCCTCTTATCCCCCTTGCTCATGACATTGGCCCTGAATGATCTGCTCTCTCCCCTCCTTGCGACTATCATAGCTAGTAACTGAGCAGGTCAGATGTGATGGTGCTGGAAGGTGTTCGTGATCAATAGTTTTGTAGTATGTGTGATCACATGCAATGGTTTGTGGAATGGACATGACATAGCAAACTCAGACGTGCAGAGACAATGCCAGCAACAGGCCGCTTATACCTCTCTGGTCTTGACGTGGCAGACCCGTCCAAAGATGGAATTGCATATTTGGAATAGTTCTGAAGCAATGAAACCAACCTTTAGTCCAGGGACAACGAAATGGAGGCTCTGCCAATGTGTCTGAATCGGTGGTCGCCATCACCATGAGGTAGTCAATGGCAATACCGTGGCCAGCATAAAGACAGCTTGGGGAGAGACAAGGAGAGCGTCCTGTTGTATGCAGCACGCATGCAACCTATACCTGTTGGACCTGGTCAGAACCACATTTGTGTGGTGAATCTGCTAGCGATCAAGGTTTACTGATGGCTACTATATCGATATGTCACGACTGAACGTCAGGCCATCTGTCATGTTCTGCTTAGTCGAGAGTGCAAAGTTTATTGGACATGATACTGCATATAACAAACTAATTACAAACGAGAATGAAAATAGTATTGGCCTCAAGTAATTAGACTTGTCCGACGGATGTAACCATCTCCAGCCCTTCAGGTGGCAGTCGCTGAATGACAGTCAGGACGACTGGGAAACATCACGTGCACTCCTCAACCTCTTGCAGACAGAATCTGCAACAGCGATCCTGCGCTTGCCTGACAAATGCCATTCCATATAATGCTCATATGCGGCCATAAGCACAGCCGTTTGGAAGGACAGCAGGACAGCGTCCCATGGAATCTTCAAGCATGCCTCTGACTGACATATGTTTTCTATGACTTGTGCGTTTCCTTGACTTACCTCCATCTCGCTGACGAGCGACTGTAAAAGGTGACCAGAGGCTTCTTTGAGCAGGCTGTTGATGTCCTTCATATCTAGGGCGGGGTAGAGCATCTGCAGCTTCATTAGCCAGCAGTGAATAGCATCAATGGCATATATATGCCACACACCGAGTGATTGTCCTCCAGGTAAAGTCTTTCATGACAATGGGACCCAGACTGTTTGCAGGGAGGGCCAGAATGAAATCGTTATATGTGTGCAAGGGTTTGGAATGCAATTTATGTGTGGCGTCCTTGCTGCTTAGAGACACCCATTTGTGAGACTCCTCAATGGTGACCATAAAAATGAGGTCGACCATCTGCTGAGATTTGACAATCTGCTTAAGATGGGCGCGGGCATCAGAGGGGGAGATGGTGAAGCTTACTTCCCCAATCCACTTGGGGATCAGAGGAAGTTCTGGCAGGCAACCAGAGTTGTTCTCAATAACAAGCTGATAGTTAGAGATGGCTGTTCCCCAGGACCCCTCAGATTTCAGGTAGGAAAGCAGCTTGTTCAGGCTGCTGTTGAAGTTGAATATGTATTTGTCATGACCAACTTTGCTGGTGAAGGTGCTGATGATGTGATTGAGAGCCACGATGAATACTTCGTGCACTGAGGATGGCTTCATGACGAGCAGTCTCTTGTCTTCCTCTAGGTATCATAGCCTGTATGATGGATCAAATGGTTATGACTGACTCATGTCTCCCAGTCTGTGTTCTACTTACCTCACATGAAAAGGTGAACCTATGAAATAAAAGGTTATGAGTTCCTGGTGTAGTATAGCTGAACAGCAGAACAGATGGGTGAAGTAGAAAACTGGTGAGAGATTGCATCCGAAGCAGAAACGTGCCCATCAGAACCATCCTTACTGCTGTATCTGTCCTTCCCCAACACTTCTGTATTTTAAAATTTGTGGGGCACTTGTGTGAGCTGATTTCTTCTAAGAAGGAAGCCTGTTCGTACAAGAAAAATGTAGATCGGGTGTCCAAGGCACTATTTTCACGAGCCACATTACATGAACTACTGCAGCATTGGAGGTGACAGCGTGCATGGCCAACAAGAGAAATATGGGAGTTGGAAATGATCAGGCCAGGCGTGGCCATTCTTGTCGCAAGAACTTCTGATAGAATTTTCATTAGTAAATTTCCATTGAACATCTGACTCCCTTACAAAAGATCCAGGAGTGATTATCCCCATTGATCATGCACCATTTTTTTCTGAAAAAGAAATTAGTTCATAGGAGGAAAAAGGGAAGCCCGGTGTTTGAGTCACTGGTAGTCTTGCCCACCGCATGCCAGTGGCCATGTTACATTTGTTTGCTGGCTGCTGTGCCGAGAGTCACGATGGCCACCATAAATATTTTAGGGCTGGCTCAAATTGTGGTAGATATGAGACCATTAAAGTGAAACCTCACGACACACTACCCAAGTGCTCAGCACTCATTGGCGGCAATGATCAGCAACAAGGAGCATGTGATGACTTTGTTGAGAGAGGGGGTTGCAATGACTTTCACAAATTACAGTCATGAACCCCATGTCATATGGCCTTGTTCTCAATGTAAGTCCCTCATCTGCACTATAGCTTATATGAATGGCTGTTAACTGCTCTTTGGGGGCTCAGCAAGCCTTTTCATTGGCTGATAAGTGTCTAAGCGGTCCTAAGCAGTCCAAAAAAGTCACTTACAGCATGACTTACTTACTGGGAACGAGCCGCCAACATCCACCGACACCTGGTGGGTTGCTTCTACATTGCTGATGCTGAGTTGTGATGACAGGCACTCTTGCCATTTAATGCACAGCCAAGATTTTATCATTGTCAATTTTGGTGTCTGGAAAGTGTTTCAACATGGGAGGGGTTCTCAAACTGATTTTCCATGACATCCCTGGATTCTGAAATGTTAACCTGGCCTAGGTTGTTGACAGCGCCAAGATGAATGTACCAAGATACCAGTGGAATAGGCATTGTTGATTCCCAGACTCGATGAACCTGTTCAAGACTGGTGACCACACCGAATCAATATGGAATTACTACACACTGCCGATTTAGTAGTGCCTTACGACAGAATGGCCCAGTAAGCAGGTGGCATTTTATGCGAGACCCAGAATGCACTCTCAGTACTTCAAAATCGGCAGTCTCCCAAACATATATACATATATTGTTGTAACCTCTATGTACATTTTCCAAGTTGGACGAGTAAACATGATGCTGTGGTTCTCACAATGCAGTGAAGTCAGCCTCAGTGAGCGTTTGTCAGGTGGCATGACTGTACAGCATGACTGAGTTCTGATTTGGAGGGAATTGGCAGAGCCACCTCTCAGTCAGACTCTGACTTGTTATTTGGCAACCCAGCTCCAGTTGCATTCTTCGGGCATTTAGTATATTCACAAAGGACTCGAGAGACAGAAGCATGCCTACTCGTATCAGCTTGCAAACTGGTCCGGTCTCCTATCCTTTTCGTCTTCCAACCTTATTTTCAACTGACGGCTGATTATCTAGAGGTTGAGAGGAAACATGTTCGCCATGCCAAAACCCAGGCTTCCCTTCGACACAACGGAATTATCCTACGCAAGTCCACAAACAACGATGAGGCAGGCCAAGTGCTGTGTGGCAATGGGAAAGTGTTGGATGATCCCCATGCAGTATCAGATGATCATAAAATTGGTTGGGAGCCCTCGTTTTGGCTATGTGATCTTTGTTTAACTGTCATTTAAGACCAAGCCCTCACCATCCTTGCCAACCTCCCACTCGACAAACTACGGGTCAGTGAACTGACACTTAAGCTATGCTCGTCTCACATGCAGCTACTGATCTGTTCTGACAGGTAATTGAACAATTCACATTCAATGACTTCGCAAGCCTTCTGATGGCACTTGAGGAGGAGTACCTGTGATCTCATGTGAGGTAAGTAGAACACAGACTGGGAGACATGAGTCAGTCATAACCATTTGATCCATCATACAGGCTATGATACCTAGAGGAAGACAAGAGACTGCTCGTCATGAAGCCATCCTCAGTACACGAAGCATTCATCATGGCTCTCAATCGCATCATCAGCACCTTCACCAGCAAAGTTGGTCACGACAAATACATATTCAACTTCAACAGCAGCCTGAACAAGCCGCTTTCCTACCTGAAATCTGAGGGGTCCTGGGGAACAGCCATCCCTGACTATCAGCTCGTCATTGAGAACAACTCTGGTTGCCTGCCAGAACTTCCTCTGACCCCCAAGTGGATTGGGGAAGTAAGCTTCACCATCTCCCCCTCTGATGCCCGCGCCCATCTTAAGCAGATTGTCAAATCTCAGCAGATGGTCGACCTCATTTTTATGGTCACCATCGAGGAGTCTCACAAATGGGTATTTCCAAGTAGCAAGAATGTCGTGCATAAATTGTATTCCAAACCCTTGCACACGTATAACAATTTCATCCCGGCCCTCCCTGCAGACAGTCTGGGTCCCATTGTCATGGAAGACTTTACCTGGATTTCCGTCAGCAGCATCACCTTTGAACTATGTCTCTGTCACCAGGATGGCCCTCTTGTCATTGACATTGACTCTCAGGACAATCACTCGGCGTGTGGCATATGTATGCCATCAATGCTATTCACTGCTGGCTAACAAAGCTGCAGATGCTCTACCCTGCCCTAGATATGAAGGACATCAACAGCCTGCTCAAAGAAGCCTCTGGTCACCTTTTACAGTCGCTCGTCAGCAAGATAGAGGTAAGTCAAGGAAACATGCAAGTCATAGAAAACATATGTCAGTCAGAGGCACGCTTGAAGGTTCCATGGGACGCTGTCCTACTGTCCTTCCGAACGGCCATGCTTATGGCTGCATATGAGTGTTATAGGGAATGGCGTTTGTCAGGCAAGCACAGGATTGCTGTTGCAGATTCTGTCTGCAAGGGGTTGAGGAGCACGCGTGATGTTCCCCAGTCGTCCTGACTGTCATTCAGCGACTGCCATCTGAAGGGCCGGAGATGGTTACATCTGTTGGATGAAGTCTAACTGCTTGAGGTCGATGTCATTTTCATTCCCATTTGTATTTAGTTCATTACATGCAGTGTCATGCTCAATAAACTTCACACCCTCAACTAAGCAGAACACAACAGAGGGCCTGACGTTTAGTCATGGCATATCGATATTGCCATCAGGAAATCTTGACTGCTAGCAGATTTGCCACGCAAACACGGTACTGACCTGGCGTCAGAGTATTGTTCTTCTTGGCACCACCATTCAACATAATGGGCTGTCCTAAACTTTACCACACAGAAGACGATAGGTGACGTGTGAAGTAAACCTATGGCAAGAGATATTATGCCAAGTAAGCAAGAAAATGTTGGCTTGGCTTCAGATCCATTTGAATCCGGTTTGCAGGTATTGGACACAAATCGACATAAAGAGCAAGGAGAGGTACTACAAGAAATGGTACAGTTTCCTGTTCATCCAAAATGAATATTTCATCAAAAATACTAAGAAACGGAACAGTTTCCCACAGACAACTCGACAGCATATGCACCATCTGGAGCCAAAAGGACAATGACATTCATGACACTAAAGGGATGTGATAAAAGAGAGGACAGAATGAAGCGACCAAACAGTGTTCACGCCACATAAACACAGGATGATGACATTCATGCTGTCATGGGAAGGCGACAAGGATGGGTAGAGAACTGGAACCCATCCTGAAATGTGAGAGGATGAACAGTCTGGCTCACACATAGGAGCAGGTGGAATAATGAGAAAGTCCATAACAGAGAAGAGAAAGGAGTGAGAATTGAGTATAGCAATGAATTTAGCAAGGGCATACCCAAAGCACCTCACATGCGCAACCCCAATGAGATAGCGAACCATGAGAATGACATATCACCAAAGAGCGATAATGAAGGCAAGCGATTCATGGAAACCAGTTGTGGCCAACAGCGGAAACACTGAGGCAAGTGGACAGACAGAACTGGATCAAGCTCGATAGAGCCACTATGAGGTATGGATACAAGGGACAACTTGGGTATCTCTACGAGAAGCAGTGGAGATATAGTATCATATATGTGACTGTATGCCAGCGGGCTTACAATTTGATGGTGTAGTACACACCATAAATTATGCCTTTTTTGCTTGTGTTTTGTGTAGACATTCAAGTTATCCACCCCGTTGTTCTCAGCTTAGATTTGTTGCTTCTGATGATGTGAACATTGGCATTCCATGTTTATGTGTGAACGCTGTATCTCATCCCATACATTTCTCCCCAACTATTTTTTTCTTTGGGGGCACATTGCTCTTTTGTTTGCTTTTCATGGAATGATGACATTCATATCTTCAGAAGTGATGAATCTATTAGAGCTGAGAACAATGAGATGGATGATGTCACAAATACCACCCTTGGCATTACTTTTGGGAGGTTCCCATGGTCTCTGAGACCAGTTTATGTGCATGAAAAAACTGGTCTCAGAGACAATACTGCTTCCCCAGTCCTCCACCAAGTTTTGTATAAGGAACTTGGTGCTCTCCTCAAGGAGTCAACATGGACTACCCAGGCACATTGTATGAGGCTCTCAGGTGGGTGAATTCACTATTGTGATGATGTGACACATGACGACACGACCGTGACATCGCATTGTTATGCTGTCTCAACCTCCCCTTCCTTCTTTCTTCCCTCCCTCATCAGGTTCCTTGTATTGTAGCGCTATAATGACCCGGCCTAATGTGGCAACAACAGTGCTGCCATCAGGATGATGCAACACAGCGCTGTGGCAGCAATGCGAACCCAATAGGTGTGCCATGATGTCAATGTGACACGACTCACCCAAGATGATATGACACAATGGCAATAGCAGTGGCAGCGACATGATTGTGACACGTAATTCACAACAATGAATATTACGACACATCTCCCACTACCCTCCCGCCCCCATCAATGCCAACACCTCTCCCCTGTTGTGTCCTACTACCACAATGATGTGGTCACGTGACAATGTGCTGGCGCTGTCATGCTGTCATGTCATTGATACAGCAGGGCCACCCATGAGGCACACACAAGGTTCACAAGAACTACTTGAGAGGTCCCCGAGAGCTACCCGCAGTACATAGGAGCCGCTGGTACTAATTTCGTGCCCAGGACAATGATCTCACATGAGAACTGTGGATAGTGCATGAGATGTCTACAGGAGGTAGGAAATTTTACAGAGGTACCAATGGACTACTGGAGAGGCTCAAGTAGACACAGTACAAGGTATAAATGAGGCATAACAAGTAGACTATTTATAGATCTCTCGGAGGTTTGTCACAGATTGATTTTTACCTACAATGGAAATGGGTATCTGTGACCCTTTATTGCCATCGAAAAGTGGTAACTAAGGTGACAAATACAAGCAAAAAAGGTATTAGATGATAATCAGCCAGTAATTAGTACTATTGCTCGATGGACTAGCTCTCACGTGATGACTGGGTCCTGCATGACATTTGGCACAACAGATTGGCTCTTACATGACAGACTAGCTAGCTCTTGTACAATGGACCAACTCTAGCATGTCCACAAGTCCACCTGTTTAATAATCTTCGTGACACATCATGGCTATTGACATGACAATCAATACATAATCTGTAGACATCAGATATCTAAGCTCAAGATGCCATCATGACTGAGTACTGATTGGCCTATACAAAGTTATGATCATCAGCAGCTTAGCCATCATAATTATCTACCCAGTTCTCCTTGTTACCATTTCTGTGCCAGCAGGTAATTGACTAGACAATACTAAATTCATCATGCCAATTCGTAGCCTGAACTTGCAATCATCCACCAACCACATCAGCACTAAAATAGCATTTCTATCAATGTATCCTTCTGTTATCTTTTTATACCCCTGATCTAACTGCCAGCACTGATATTCCTGTGTGTAGCACTACTCTATTATAGCAAATTTACATCTGTTGGTAAAATTTGCCTGGTTATGGCAGCTCCTTCACATTTTCCTGATGCTATTATAATTTGAGGTATGCAATGCGTGCGCTGGTCAATAATGCAGCACTCAATGCAATTGCATGATGTGGACACATGTAACATCCACCACGTGTGTTACTTTGCCCTAATGCTACAAGACTAGTTCGTTGTCATTGCTAATGGCACGTCTACATAGCATTCATGACGTGTGTTCAATTTGTCAATTACATACATTTACTCCACTCTCTTGTGTCAGTTCTGCAACATTTTACTGACATCTTGCTCAGGCAGAAGATGAAGGTGTGCTAAGCAGATCTCACTGATTTAAATTCACTTTAACAGCATTTTCACACTTGAAAAAAAATGTAAATAAGTAGTTGAAGTAGTTAGGTGAAACTAAATTCTATCAGCCGTCACTGCTGCATATGATCTATAACAACTCACTGAGCAAACCCCAAGACCCACTTTCACTGGCCATCAGCCCAGCCGAACGAATCATGGATGAGAATGAGTCCTCAAGTGTCAATCCTGAGAGGGAGTAGAAGATGTTGGCGAGCTCTAATGAGGTGCATACCAGCAGCAAAGCAGATGTGTTGGGACAATCAGGATCTGTCGAGAATAATGTCTGATGGCTGATGAAGCTTCAGAATGCTTCATAGAGACAGGGAGTTGTGTAATTACCCAAAATACACTGATGAATAGCGATGATTTGAGTTTCCATCCATTCCTCACTTTGTAGCTGTGCCCCCAGCAGGAGAAAGTGTCTTCCGAAATGTTGAAATGTGAAGTTGCGCTTAGAATATAAAATGACATTTCAGAATCAGGAAGATAGGATTTACGACAAAAGGGCTGATTAATCTACTTGAAGAACATTGGACGACGTCCTTTTAACCACACGCAGAACCAAAGAAAAGCCTCACAACAGTTGTGGTACCTATCCTCTGCGGCCCCAATTTCCTGCACCCACTTTGAAAAATCCTCTTGGCTGGAGATAGGACTTGAAATTTCCAGCTCCTGAATCATTTCCATCCTTAGGTTTGGATTCTGCCAGATGCAGAACGTGGTTCTGAACAGGATGTGATTGTAGCCACATTTTTCAAACACCAATTTTGCATGGAACACCGGACACTCCCCATTGTTCTGCTGGTCTTGCGGCGCTCTGCAACAATAGCAATATTCAAACTTGGTGGTGAAATTGAATGACTGCCTAAAGGCCCCATAATTCCCTTGAGAGTGTTCCTGTATGTACTGACACAAGGGGAAGTGATTGGGCACCAGTTCCTCCCCCTGCACAAAATGGAAGATGTACATGTCCCGCAGCCTGGGCATATACTTGTTTAACCTTTGTGTGCGTTCCAAATGGTCTGCCTTCACTAGCCTGGACTGGCTCACCCACACCATGGAACCACCTAGACTATGCAGCGGTGACAAAGCAGGCTACAGGGGTGTCAAAGGTTCCAGCACAGAGTCGGTAGAGTATCAGGGCAAACTCTGGTGTATAGTTTGTCAATCCAGGGTGAACTGTCACTTTGCATTATACTAACCTTCACCCATTGTCTTATAGTATCTGGCACTGGTAACGCGGAGTCCAATGTAAAAGGCGAAGGACACTTTGAGTAGTCTCCACTGCCTTGCCTTGCGACTTCCCGGGCCACAGTGCAGAAATGCTAAGTGATGGTTTAAACATGATTAGTTAGTTGGCTCAACAAAGATGTACCTGGATTCCTCTGCCATCTCTCAAATATTCTGGCAATTCTTCACCCAGATTCCGCCTCATGCAAGTGACCTTGTCGATCTCCACCAGGAGCTCATCCTCTTCATGATCAACTTCATTAAGCCGTGGCCTCTTCTTTCACCATGGAATTACCTCGTGGGGTATGGACCTCTTTTGTTACCTAGAGTAGTAGAACTGTGGCTTTGTGTCAAATGGGTACAGTTTCTTGGGTGGACCTGATGTCACTCTGCCTATTTTCAAGCTGGAAAGTGAGCTCTGCCAGTTGCTCTCCATGGCATATGTGGAAGGGATGGATAGGTCCTCATTGAAGGATGAGGAGGGGATCTCTAAGGCAGCTGAGTTATAGTCCAAGTGAATGGGTGTCCTAGCCACATGCGGGATTTCATCCACAGCAAGGGAAGTGGTTCTACACCCTCTGGTTACAAGGTCAGCATTGTTTTCCACTGGGCCAGTTAGATTGAGTAAGATTGCCTCCGAGACTTTACCTGGTGCACCAGTGGACATTATTTGTCCCAAATTCTCGAGCTTCGTTATGTTCTCCACAGTCAGGCCAATGGCCTCTAGCTTCCTCACGACTGCATCAGCGACCAAGTCGGAAACCTAGGCAGCAAGCTCCCTTGCATCCAAAACTTTTTCAGGTACCACTACCGCCTTCTTGGCACATGTGGAGTTCAGAGGTTCAATACCAAGCAACCTAGGCAGCAATCCCAACAACATGAATATGCACTCAAAAAATTTACCCTTATTTCCTATGCTCTCAGTGCCTCCCCCAGACCCCTCTTCCACCTCAGGCCTGCAAATAGGGGGTCTGGGTGAAAAGTGACTTCTGTGAGCATTCCGACCAGATAAATGTGAGCTGAATAAGCTTACCCTTCTTCCCTATGCTCTCCTCATCCTCTGTAGGACTCCCTCCTGTTTCAGGTCTGTGGATAGGGCACACTAAGTGAAGAAATGATTATCATTCCTACTGCAGACCATCTGGCCTACTCATCTGGGATCTTTGGATCAGAGATAAATTCAAAGCCCTCACCAGCCACACCAGGAGTGCCCACAGGTAGTTCCTTTGCCAGCCAATTTCCTAAGAGACGGTGAAGACTCAGCACTAGGCTTCTCATCGATTTCAAGAAATCTGGCCACACTCATCTCCCACCTGAATATGTCTTGAGCAGCCAGCAGTGGAACCTTCCACCTCTGTAGCCCCTGCATTGCCTTGGCAGGTGGAGACTGTCGAGAAGAATACTGATCATAATCCATTTCCTCTGTCAAGAGGTACACAAGATTGTCTCACTGACTTCTGGCAAGTCAAGAAGGACCTGGAAACCGCCCTTGGACGCAGCACCGGACACCATAGGTGGGAAAGCCTCACTGCCGAAATCCCCAGAGTGTTCCATCACCTTGCTCTCTGTGAGGGAAATGAATGATTAAATGCCCAGCAAATGAAGAAGAGCGCGCGACTTACTCCAGGATAATGCAAGAGAACTCCAGATGCTGCACCGGAATGAATCCGTCAGAGTGGATGATGGTGTTGGCGGCTCATCCCTGATTCTATGGGCTGTCTTGACATGTTTCATGAGCGCCTGCCTGCTTTTGTAGGAATGCCCGCATTGGTCAATAGGGCATTGCATTGTCCCTTTATCCCTTTCAACGACATATTCCTTGCTGCCCACAAAAATTGGAGGAATTTTTGAGTGCTGGCTCCAGTGGTGACGCTGGCAGGCAGTAGCATTTTCAAATGTGTGCTTACAATCAGAACAAGGAAAAGACATCCAAAGATGCTCGGAGGTATTCTACAAGGTGTCAAACCGTGCGCCTAAGGCCCTTCATCTTTTATGGCCA
Organism: Phylloporus cf. nigrescens; assembly: GCA_038094575.1. Classification (NCBI taxonomy): domain Eukaryota; kingdom Fungi; phylum Basidiomycota; class Agaricomycetes; order Boletales; family Boletaceae; genus Phylloporus; species Phylloporus cf. nigrescens. Next base: position 19,008 of record JBBPTW010000061.1, on the reverse strand, counting down.
GACTCATCCAGTACCATATCACCTGAACCTAAAAAAAACGTAGTATTTTGTGGCAACATTTTCATAAAGGTTCAATCGCCAAGAGCGGAGGTAATATGGCTGGGTCAAGGCCATCTTGAAGCCGGAAACCAGAAGACCTTAAATGAAAGTGTCCCAGCACAGTTCCACCTAGAATAAGAACAAGCTGCGAGGGGCAGCAGAAAATAGGAGCTGAGAATCCTTATGCCTGGGGGAGGGAAGTGAAGGCCATGATGTTAGGGATTCTATCTTGAAGGCAGAAACCAGGACAGAAACCGGAACCTAGGGTTGCATGGGAACAAAAAGGTAGTTGAATGTCAGAAGCCAGAAAGGCAGTAATACTCGCACTCACTTAGCTGAGTTAATCCCCGCTCAAACCAGTCTGGAGCACAAGGTTGTTCACACACCACGGTGGCGACAAAGTCTTCGCATCTTATTCAGGGAATTCACTACCTGATCAGATCCCGAAAGTTTCCAACTCATGATCGCTTAGAAGGTGAAGCATGCATATGTCGACCTCATCCAACAAGTCATCTTCCACACCCTCCGTGACTGTAACCTTAAGATGACATACGGGTGTTGGTAGGATTCTAGACTAATGTTTACACAATTTTACCATATGCATACGCTTGAACTTCGAGAAAGGCACTAATCCAATATGTAAGCACAAGGAATAGGGTCTCATGAATGGACATGTTTCACTCTGCTGTTTAGCACATGTCACGTCCTGCAGCAAGTCTCAGATAAAGTCGACGAGAAGATGGTCATTTGATACTTTACTGGTTATTCTGTGTTGCAGAAAGACGAGTTGCATTAACGTCATGCGAAAGTCTTATAAACTGGAACTTGCCTTCATCGGGTAGCAAGTTCACAGATCGAAATGGCAACACGATGACAGTGCACACATTGGTGTGCCAAATGGAGGCTCGTTCTAAGATAGACATAAATTTCTTTTTCCATAGTGTTTAGTGCAGTAACTAGCTCACTTGTGCACATATTTGGTCCATTCCGGTAGTCTTGCATCTACATCTACATATCCAATCCTAGGCAGAACCTGTGTGCAAGAAAATTCCCCAGCATATATACCAGCGAAGAGACTCTCAACAACTTGGTATGTCAGGCACTAAACCCTGGCTATTACCATGGGCTATGGCCCACACACAGTAATGTGACCCAGTAGACGGAATTTCAAATTGAATGGCACAACTAGCTAGGGGGTTGCCCACCACATCGCTTACCACCAAAGGAGTGGAGAGGAAACTAGGATGGACAGGGGTCTAAACACGGAATAATGACATTCACGTCGTCGTTGGGAGGCAGCCAAGATAGGCAGAGGACTAGAACCTGTTCTGACATGCAAGAGGATGAACAGTCTGACTCACACGTAGGAGCAGGTAGTATGATGAGATGGCTCCATGACAGAGAAGAGAAGGGAACGGGCGTAGAGTATAGGAATGAATTCAGTAAGAGCATACCTGGAGTGCCTCACACACGCAACCCTGACGAGACAGCAAACTGTGATGGTGATGATGACGACGACAGTGGCATATCATCAAAGAGCGAGAATGAAGGCGAGCAATTCGATGGCATACACACTACCCGAAAGGCAGACAAAGGGCGATGAGAAATGTATGGGATGATGTATGGCGTTCACACTGCATAAACATTGGAATGACGACATTCACATTGTCAGAAGCAGCAAATCTGAGCTGAGAACAAGGAGATGGAAGATGTCTAAACCGTAAACACAACCAAACAAGGAGAAGAACTTTGAAAGTCAGTAATTAGCAGTAGTAATATTATCACATTTCATATAGGCAGTGTCACATCATCAATACAATAAAACTTTACTAATGAATGGTGATCAGTATTTAATGAGTAGCTGGTGTAAAAAAGAGTATTGACTAACCATTGCGTGATGGATCAACTCTTGTGTGATGACTGGGTCATGTGTAATACTCGGTATGACGGATCTACTCATTGCATGACGAATCAGCTCCAAGTTGTGTGATGGACCACATTGATGTATGACAGACCAACTATATATAGTGCAACTGATCCGACTCCGAAAGTCCATCCGTGTCAAAATTGTATCAAGAAGGTAGTTCCATAGCACATCTATCAGTTGAGGTTACTTTAATAGACATCTGATGTCTATAAGCTTGCTGAGACGGTGGTATATGATTCATGACCTATGACTAATCATGGAAGGAATCTATCTTACTGGAAACAAGGAATTTTAATAATTATAATTTTTAACAGTCAGACAGTCGACTTGGCCTGATTGGTACTGACCACAACACATGAATATAGTATTCATACATGATCAGTATGTAATCAGTAGTTATTTCTTGGCATGGTCAGTCTAAGTTAGTACATATTGATATATACTGATCTTCTGCATGTACCAATCACAGTTACCAATCACAGATACGATGCAGTCGAGGAGACTGCAGATCGCTCCACTAATAATTAGTATACTAATCATAAGACATAAATAGAAATATCAAGATCCTTGTTTTCACTGTGACTGGGAAGCGCAGGATCAGTTTTCATTTAGCTCATACTGAGGATGGGGTCCTTTCATGCACTACGATGTGTAGATCACATCAACGGACGACTCTTCTGTTGGATATTACAGATAGACAAACGGTGTTGGTTGTATAGCCACTGGATTACATAAGCATTAGTGTACTTAGGATGTTCATGCAGTACCTTTACTTTAGTGACTACTAGGGTATTCTACAGGTTAAAGCTACAGGTATATAGCCCTGTTCTACCTTTTCTACATCTTCTGACTATCCCATGACTCCAAGTTCACCTCTAGAGTTCAGCATGATGATCAGTACTTCATGCTGTCTGACTTTCGATTTAAATGTATGTGTAGACTACCCATTGAGTCACACCTTGTCACATCACACACCTCTCACCTTACGTGTACCTCGACATGGTCTTGCCTGCCAAGCTTCAACAACTTTGTACCAGACACAATCTCTCACCCATCTTCTTCCATCAGCCTGGCACAGATCATATTGTTGTATCTCTCAATGGGACTTTTCCTGCACATGGCCTTAGCATCCATCTAAAGGAAGACATGAAGTTATGGTAGGAGCCCCCTGATTACCTTGATTCTCACCACCCTTGGCGACCATACATCCCCAACGTTTGTAATGAAATCAATGAACGTTTTTGTTGGGTCAACTGGTGCCTATTTCAATTCAAGGCATACCAGATGGTTATGTAATCCGCACCATTCCAGCTCACTGAACTAGCATCCTGCCACGTCGTTCCTTCATTCAGAGAAATCTCGATGATCCATGAAAACATCACGAAATACTTTCCCTAGCTTTCCAAGTAGGACTTCACTCTCCCCCCACAACCCTCTCCCAATCTCCTGCTGACCAAAGATAGTTGAGGAAGCATTGAAGCTGCTGTCTCTTGAGCTGGAATAGAAGCTCTGAATGTTATTGGCTTGTGCGTCTTTTGTTCACGTATCCACAACAAATCCCTCGGACATCCCCCCTCAATGATATTTTACCTCAGCTGGGAGATGCCCTGCATGGTGTTGTTCTTGATCTGAAAATTTTATATTGCTCAGGACAGAGAACCATCAGGCATATACCCATTACAATCCTTGACTAGCCTGATCAGTGTCCACAGTACCATTCCACTGACCGATGGAAATAACTAACCACCGGTGATGGAATCACGAGATTGATCTCATAACTAGTACTACTTGTATCTATTACTTATTGCCTTGCTCATCATACATTGGCATAGATACTGATCATGATGTTACATTATTAACTACTACTTCGGACTTCTCAATTATCTGCTGATTACGATACTAACTGTTTGTTGCTTTGTTGTTGTGAGGCACATGATGGCCCCGACATTTATTATTTCCATTCACTGTCTACTGTCATGGAATATACAATTTTATTCCTCATGACATGATATTATAAAATCCTTCTCTACATCTACCTTCCTTTTTGAGTTGTACACTTGTTTGTCATGGGTGATGGGTTTATTTATGTTTTGCATAGCTCTACTATGACACTGTCGTTTCAACTCTAACGCTTCTCCACATGACTCATCATATATGATTCATCAAACATCACCGATGCCACTGGGCATGTGGAGGTACCCTGGGCCAGTGAGCATTTCTATTTCTAACACCCATCGGCTACGCCCAGTCTTTGTGTCTAAAAACTCGTACATCACTATGATGAGTTGCACAAAGAGACACTCTAAGTATGCCTTCATTTTATTTACCCAACTCTCTATGCTGGCTTTTCTTTTCTCCGTATCCTGACTTTGGCTTTGTACGCTTCGTTGTGTGCCTCTTCCAGGTAGTGTGTTCGACGATCATAATAGGGTAGCACAGAGAGGTACTTTGGGTATGCTCCTAATATCTGGTGACATGAACATCATCAGTGACTCTGCTTTAGAGGGCCGCAGATGGAGGCGTTTCAGATGCGCCTCATTTTAACCCAACCCAATCCTCTATGCTTGTCTTGTCATTCTTGCATAGGGTTATTGCTTCCTCCTTTCAGGTTGTTCTTACACACGGGCCTGGCTGTTTGTCCTCTCATGTGTCAGGATGGGCTCAAGTCTCATCCACTCCCTTTACTTATTCTCTGGCGACATGAAATGAATATGGTTGCCTTGGTCAGAATAGACTATACTCAGTGTGGACGCCATTCATTTTGTTTTTATTCTTTGTATGGCACGGGCATCATCCATTGTATTTCCTGGCATGAACGCTATCTGTCTACTTTGATTGTCCTACCTACTGCTATAGTTTCAAATACTTTCCTTGAGGGTGTCGTAGAGTTGGATCCTCTCAGGTTGTCAAGGTCCATAGACATCTTGTTCTTGGTCTTTGATGGAATACGTTATTGGGCATTACCCAGAGCTTCTTTGTCTCTGTCTCCGTGGCCTATGTCAAGAGAATGAGACCACATAAGCGAGTCAAACCTTGGCAGCCTCAGCTACATAGTTCATTTAAACAGCCTGCAACTTGAATCATCCGTTTTGCAGGTTAGTATCCACTTCCACTTCCACTTCCACCCACACGATTGCTGATTTACAGCATTGTATTTCGGAGTTTGAACAAACTGTATGCTTGACTACAATTTTAGTTGCCATGTAGCTCAATGCATTTCTTCACAGTACAACATGGTATCTCTGACTCAGCTTCAGGAGCTCTGCTCGCGACACAATTTCTCACCCATTCATTTCAGGGGCCCTGGCATGAACGACATTGTCATGTCTCTTGATGGGACTTATCCCACTCAAGGCTTTAGTGTTGGGTTACCGGATCACTTGAAGTTGTGGTCGAAGGCACCTGATTATTCCGACCCAAACCACCCTTGGTGATCTTATATCCCTGCGCTCGCCAATGACACCCCTGAGGAGTATCATTGGATCTCCTCTCGTTTGTTTCGATATGAGGCATACCGGATGATCACGACCTATTCACCATTCCACCTTGTAGAGCTGGCCTTGTCGAACATCCCCCATTCATTGCGGCGAATCACCATGATACATCAAGAAATAAGAAACACCTTTCCCTCGCTTTTACAATCTACCCTAGGGTTTCCACCATTGTCTACCCAAGAAGTCTTGCATGCTCACGGAGAATGAGGAATACTCGAGGTTGCTATCAGTGAATCTGGATTTGAAGCTTTAGACATCATTGGTCTGGCTGTTTTCTGCTCCTACAGGTATCCATGTGCAGAGCCCCCTGATGACGTTCAATCTTGGTCAAGGTAGGAACTGTGTGGTATGGTCCTTGATCTCGAGACCACGCCCTTCAAGAATCTCAAAACCTTTGTAAAGGATCACGTCCCTGTTTACTATTTCTGTCATTGTGATGGCCTCAATCCATTCCCTCCTGAACTGATCAACGCTAGGGATCGGGATGGTATGGCTGATAAGTCACATTGCAACACAATGTCTGCTCACAAGGCATCCAAGGCCAGGGCTCATAAGCAGGGCCAAATAGCACATTGAGCCCAGCCTGATGGACGCGCTCTGATACAACCAGGCAAGAAGAGCTATTATGTGAAGTACGGCAATTGCTTCAAGAAAGTGAGCAAGAAGATCTTTGAGCAGCTCCAAAGGGACGGGACTGAATCCACACACAACCTTCCTGCTGGCATCATTGGTGTACTCGAGCTTGATGACCCACCCATGGATGAAGAAGGTTTCTCTGACACAGACCCAACAGTAGTCCCTTCCCTTGTCCAACTTTCTCTACCTTTATCATCTCAGCGCCATCACCCGCGGCCTCGCCATGCACCTTGTTGCTCAGTCTTCTTGTCCATTCCATCACTCACCCCCCATGCTTCCCATGCCAATTTCTCTTCCTGCATCACTCCCATTACAACGTTTGACTCGTTAGGATATCAAGTCCCGTTATCCTGTAAACCCCATGAACATTCTGTCTCGACACAATGCTCATTGTTTCCTTACGTGCAGTGGAATTCTGTGGTGGCTGGCTCTCCACTACTCAGAAATTTCGAGCCCTCAAGAGCTCGTCATTTCTGCATTGAATGGGCCCACTGTAGCTGTGTCACTCATTGAACCGGGTCTTTACAATGATGAGGTTAACAAAAAAGAAATTGCTGCCCTGCTTGGGCCTCCCAGGAATGGCTTGACACTCTAGCCTCCCCAGGCTGTATTCTATGCCAGTGATTGATGGATTGGCCATTGGACACCAGACAATGAATCATGGTTCCAGAAACAGCTCTGCAAGATGGCTGCTGATCTCGCTGGCTGTTTCAGAACTCGCTGTGAGTGGCTCAGGAATGGATTTCAGACTCAACAGAAGGCTGCACAGAATACTGCAGGGTCTGAGTTGTATATGCAGGGTGTCTGTTTTCAGCATGACGTTAAATTTTCCCCATTTCCATCTGATCGACTGACAGAACTATGATAATATTATCTCATTTCATTTTTACTGTTCGAAATCTTCCAGTGTAAGGTAGTTCAGGTAGCCTTAATCAATAGCTGGCTATTTGACATCAACACTTTGTTTGCTTGTGTTTGTTATAGATATTGTCCATCTTGTCGCTTCTGATATCGCCATTCCATGTTTATGTGGTGTGAACATCGTGTATATCATCCTGTACATTTCTACCCCACTATTTTCTCTTTGGGGGCATAAGTGTTGCTCTTTGTCTGCCTTTCAGATGGTGTGTATGCCATTGAATTGCCCACATTCATTCTCATTCTTTGATGATATGTTGTCCTCGTGGTTTGCCATCTCATCAGGGTTGCGCATATAAGGTGCTCCAGGTATGCTCTTTCTGAGTTCATCGCTATACTCCATGCTCACTCCTTTCTCTTCTCTGTCATGGAGCTGTCTCGTCACCCCACCTACTCCTATGTGCGAGCTAGACTGTTTGTCCTCTCACATTTCAGGACGGGTTCTGACCCTCTGCCCATCCTGGTCACCTCCCCACGACAGCGCAAATGTCATCATTCTATGTTTATGTGGCATGAATGCCATTTGGTCACTTCGAAGCCATCCTCAGTGCGCAAAGCATTTGTTGTGGCTCTCAATCGCATCATTGGTACCTTCACCACAGAAGTTGGTCACGACAAATACATATTCAATTTCAACAGCAGCCTGAACAAGCCACTTTCCTACCTAAAACCTGAGGGGTCCTGGGGAATGACCATTCCTGACTATCAGCTCGTCATTGAGAACAACTCCGGTTGCCCACCAGGACTTCCTCTGACCCCCAAGTGGATCAGGGAAGTAAGCTTCACCGTCTCTCCCTCTGATTCCTGTGCCCATCTTAAGCAGATTGTCGAATCTCAGCAGACGGTCAACCTCATCTTTATGATCATCATCAAGGAGTCTCGCAAATGGGTGTCTTCGACATTGTTGTGGTTGTCATGTTGTTGAATTATCATGATGGTAATGATTTCTTGTGATTTGTCACGTATAGTACCAATATCAAGACAGTCATCACTATATTTACTCCGGCCCAGGGTAGTCTGGCTGGTCTGTAGGAACGAGCCAAGAGATGAGAAATCTAGAACGAAAAAGAAAAACCAGTATAAAGCATTGAATCCATAGAATGAAGGTATACTTAGAGTGCCTCTTTGCACGACCACATTGAACAACCTTATCGCAGTGGTGGACAAGCTTCTGTACACAAAGACAGTAACTAAAGAAATACAGAGTAAAAACAGACAGCGTCCATGCCATGAACAACATAGCAAAGTTCGCGCCATATGGATACAACTTGAATAATCGCATCAATATAGAATAAGGACATTGACATCGTCAGAAGAAATGAACCAATAAAGGAAGTAGTTTCGAGCTTGTCCTGACATGCGACAGGACAAGTAGTCTAACTCACATGTAGGGACGGGCCGAGAGGTGAGGAAGTCAAGGTACGGAAAAAAGAAAAGCTAGCGTAGAGAGTCGAATAAATAAAATGAAGGTGTACTTAGTGCGCCTCTTTGCGCAACTCATCGTAGTGATGTATGAACTTCTAGATACAAAGACCAGGCATAGCTGATAGGTGTCAGAAATAGAAATACTCACTGGCCCAGGGTGCCTCCACATGCCCAATAGCATTGGCAATATTTGATGAATCATATATAACGAGTCACACAGACAAGCATATGGAAAGTCCATCGCTCAAGACCTTTCCATGCTTTTGGGTTACAAGGACATCAATGAAGAACACCCATATTTCTCTAACCGTGCTTGTGACGATCCAGGAGAGGATTTTGCCTGGTATAATGGTCTTGAGGCGTGGCAAGGAATGGAACAGATGCATGCATGTATTTTGTTCTAGTTGTTACGTGTACTGTTGCATACTTGCAATTTGGTTCACAAACCACCCACCACAATCCACACAACTCGGGCTGTGTCAGTGGATGCATCCCTCCTCTCCTGCCAAGATGTTGTAGAGGTAGTAAATTATCCCCAGTGCAGTCATTGATTCCTTCTGTGATCAGTAATTGATCAGCATCACACTGAATGTCATGCAAGGCCCAGTTGTCATGCAAGAGTTGGTCTGTCACACAATGAGTAGTTGGTGTGAACAAATATACACCCTACAATGTCTGGTACTAGTGCAGCTATCAGTGGGTAATCAGTATTACAAGCTATAGTAATCAACACAAAACTGGAGACCAGCTACCAAGCACGAGTATTGGTTACTGTACTGATTACAATACTGACCATAGAAGGAACTGATTATGATACTGACCATGAAACTTTGGAACTGATCACCTATACTGATCACTAGTGCTGGCTATGATTACTTATCACGGCACTGACCACGTTATGCAATGAGTACTATATTCGTGTGATTAGTCCGTCACACAAGGAGTCTAACATAAGTATGTAAATAATGTCTGAATTGCGGCATGTTGTTCTCAGTCAACCCCATGAAGCTGAAACTCCATAGTGCTGCTGCCATGGTAGCTATCACCCAAATGCCACAGTCATAGCCATTAGTCTGTGATGGGGAGGTCTGCAGCATGGCTTAGTGTGGTCATCTTAGCTAACCAGCCAACTTACAGTCACAGGATATGCCATCCAAAGGCCAGGGCCTGCGCAAATCTCATCTGGAAACTTGTCTTGTGTGACAGAGAGTGAACAAGATATGAATTCCATGATTTCCTAGAGTTGGACATTAGTAGAAGCTACAGAAGACAGAAACAATGTACATTCACATCACTGTGCCATGGTTTCTTAGCAGCAAAGCTATCAAAAAGCCGAAGTTCCCGCCAACGGAGATCTGCAATGCACAAGACCCAATGGCTTGGGCAATGAATTGGAAAGATCCATGTGTCTTTGAACCAGAATTCAGTGTGCTTCACTAACTTGAACAGCTGAGAATCTGTCTTATAACGAGCACAAGGAATATCAAATGTAGAGAATATGGCAAAGTGGTGTGTTACTGGAGGATCCATCATAGACAGAAGGAGTGCAATGCAGCCATTAACACAAATGTCATTGACGCAGGCTGTCGGGGAGGCTAGCATCACCACATCCCTGGGTTCAAATAAACTGTGCTGGACTCCATGGTTGTCATGAAGATCTACAGAAGGTATGCCTGACGGAATTGGAGTTAGATTGACAGAGAAATGCTATGAAGTGAGTGAGTGTCCGTTTGATCAGAGTCACAGGGATAGGAATACCGAGGGCATGCTCCAGATAATTTTGACAGTTACTGTGTGCTGAGTTGTAACCTCGTCCTTGCCACCCTGAGCAAGTACAAAGTTAGCACAGTGTTATCCATGGGGAGGGATTGGTGATGGCAGGATGATTGGGTGGGAATGAGGGTGGAACCCAGTTGAATATGGGGGGGAATGAGGCTCTGATGGCTCTATACTACACAGGGTTGGCTGATGTGGTCATGGGGTCTCCTGAACTTGATCACAAGCCAGTCGAATGACACCTCCTATATCCCTCTTGACATCTTCCTCCAATCTGTCAAACCACTTTACCGCAGTGCCGAGGCCATGGCAGAACAACTCCTGTGGTCAATTTTGTTAATAAAATTAATAATAGCGCAAGATGATAATAAAAAAACAACCACTTACATCACTATTGTCAATCTGATACCCTTGCTGAACGAAACAGGTTCGTAAAGCAAGAGCCAGAGCATTGACTGTGCTGCACAAGTGTTCAGACAAGGTGCGATAGAATGCAAGCACTTCAATTGAGACAGCCATGCAGGGTTGAAATGGTGTGGTAGGGAAGAAGCCATGATGCACAAGAACCTGAGCAGTCGAGAAGCACTTGCAACTCATAGCCAGTATGGAGATGAAGTCTGTATCTTGTCAGATCGAGTCAGTCAGAGGTAAAGACTACACCTACAGTCGAATAAGATGCATAGAACAGCAGAAGATATCGAGGTACAGTCATTTTGAGTGCAGAGTGAGAGGGACCCTGGGGGTGGCAGGATAGATTTACCATTAGTTCTGGATACATGACTAACGTATACATGAATGACTGTTGGGATAAGCGCTTTCCAGCTCGGACTCAGGTCCTCTTGGTCATGGCCCTTTTCACCGCTGGGTTCTTGCTCACTGGCCTGATGTATTGATTGCTTTGTGGAGGAGGGGATTTCCAAAATGTTATCTTGAGAAGGGATATGGGGGGGGTATGAGATGATCCAGCGGGGGTAGACTGATCAAGTTGGTCGAAATCCTCTGTGGACGGAGGAACTGTGCATGAAGGACCAGATAGTTCATGCCTTGCAGTTACTTCTTGAACAGCTTGTTCTACTAGTCTTGCTAGCTCTGTGTTCACATCATCCTGCTATGGTCAATGTGTCCTATGTCAGGAGAAGATATCAGAAGACAAGGAGGTGAGGTAAAATGCAGAGAACGGATCTTGCACGATGCTTCACCTCACTATTGCAGACCCTTTCCCACTCCTTCTCTTCAGCGGTCCTGGTTCAAAAAAACTAATGAGATTGAGTCGAAGAATGGGAAAAAAACCCCACATTTTTGTGCAATGTCTATGCTGGTGATCCCTGTTCTGTTTCTTGACATGTTTGTACTTGGAGAGAAAGAAGTGAGATTAGTTTGCAAATCAAAGGTTACAACATACCTGCGCATCTGAGAATTCACATTTGCATTTAGCCATGGTTGGGACTTGAGCAGTTCCGAAACTTCTAAATCACAGCCCTAGTATTCTAGGCAGAACTTGTGTGCAAGAAAACTTCCCAGCATACACACCAGTGACTTGGGGGTATAACAGAGACCTTCAACAACCAGGGGTGTCACACATTGAACTTCAGCTGGGCTATGGTCCACACACAACAATGGGACCTAGCAGGTAGAATTTCAAATTGAGTGGCGCCACTGACCAACAAGGCGAAGAATGGTCCACAAACAAGAATGGGATCAAGTGGGTGGAGTTGGTGGAATGACAAATTGAATGGCACAATTAGTGAGGAGGATGCCCACTGCATCACTCACTACCAAAGGAGTGGAGAAGAAACCAGGATAGATAGAGGTCTAAACATGGAATGATGACGTTCACGTCATCGTGGGGAGGCAACCAGGATAGGAAGAGGGCTAGAACCTGTCCTGACATGCAAGAGGACGAACAGTCTGGCTCACAGGTAGGAACAGGTGGTACGACAAGATGGCTCCATGGCAGAGAAGAGAAAACAGCGAGCATAAAGTATAGTGATGAATTCAGTAAGAGCGTACTTAAGGCGCACCCCCACGCAACCCCGACAACAACGACAATGACATATCACCAACTTGGCAAGAATGAAGGCGAGCAATTTGGTGGTGTACATGCCATCTGAGAGGCAGACAAAGAGCAATGCTTGCGCCCCCAAAGAAAAAATGGTTGGAGAGAAATATATGAGATGATGTATGATGTCCATGCCACATAAACATGGAATGACGATGACATTCACATCGTCAGAAGTGACGAATCTAAGTTGAGAACGAGGAGATGAAACTTCAATATGTCTGAGTCTATACTGTAAACACAAGCAAACAAGGTGATTGGAACTGGTAATCAGCCAGTAATCAGTATAATAGCACAATACAATAAAACTTTGCTAACAACTGGTGATCAGCATTGTAATGAGTGGTGGTTGGCATGAAAAAAAATTGACTGGACAAGCTCTCACGCAACCACCGGGTTTCATGTGACACTCAGCATGATGGACCAATATGCGATGGACCAACTCTGGCGTGCCTGATCCAACTATATAAGTCCACCAATCGACAATTGAATGAAGCAAGTTGTTCTGGATTACTTCTCTTAGCTGAGGCTAGTTTAGTCAATTAGTATCATGTTCAATCTGTGTTGATATGGTTATGGTCATTGGCACAATGCTAATCATGGTATGACCACACTCGGAGGGAGCAGATAACCGTACTGAGCACGATTTACCATAACTGACCATAACACGAATATACTAGTCACACGTGCTGACCATTGGGATGACATTACTGATCACGCCACTGACCATGCTACGATATCATTCAGTTATGTCCATAGTTCAATGAAAACAACGTATATTAAAATAGATAGGTTATTAAATGGCATCACAGATTCATCAATTGACCAAGAGAAAACAGGGAGAATTAGGTATTGTGTCAAACAACCCAAGTGAAGCATACTTTGGCACATTTTTCATCAGGTTGGATGTTGAACAAGAGGTGAACAGGTGGAACCATGTGCATGAAATGCACACCATGGGATGGAACAGGAAACTCTGGACTTGTATGTTTGGGGAGATCATCCCAAATGGCATGGTAATGCCAGAAGTAATCCCAATCACAGCCCCAAGAAGGCTGTTTTTCGTGAATGCACTTGGTTTGACAGCGCCAGTCACTGTCTTGGGGTTTGGATTTATCAGCGATAGACTTGAACACTCCATGGAAAATCAATCAAGGAAAGATAAGATATCCAGGACACTTACTGCTGGGCGGATCCATGATCCAGCAACAATCGAAACATATTGTATCTTTTTAGGGACCATAACTGCGAGCAGTGTGCTCAAATGCCAGGGGATCGAAATGGTTGACGTGGAGAGGGTAGAACATGAGTGGCTTGCTATGTAGAAGCTTCCCTTTGATGATGTCCTTGTTCTGTCGTGTCACGTTGATGTCGGTCCACCTAAGGAACTTATAGAGAGAGGAGACCTCGGTGATGCAGACATATCAAGAGAGATGTAATTCAGAGGACGAAGAGCCAGTAAGATAAAAGACCAGGATGCCGCAGGAAGACAGGTACTTGAAATCAGTCAACGACGTGACGTAGGTGCCACGAAAACATTGACAGGCTGGTTCGTTGTCCATTAGGGAGCAATGTTCCCCCAGATGACGAAGATGAGGATAAAGAACACAGGTTGGTGTAGCAGCCAAAGAAATACAAAATAAAAACTGATGGCGTCCATGCCAGGGATAACATAATGATGTTCGTGCCATACGGATACCAAATAATCGTATCAATACAGAATGAGGACGTTCACATCATCAGAAGGAACAAACTGAGAAAGGAAGTGGTTTTGAACCTGTCCTGACACACGAGGGAACAAGCAGTCTGACTCACGTGTAGGGAGGAACACTGTAGAGCATTGAGTAAATAAAATGAAGGGCATACTTAGAGCACCTCTTTGTGCAATCACATCAAACAACCTCATTGCAGTGATAGGCAGGCTTCTAGACAGAGGGTGCCTTCACACACCCAGTAGTGTCAGCAATGTTTGATGGATCATATACGATGGTATTGGATGTCACACAGACAAGCATTGAAGTTGAAATGACAGTAGAGCTGTGCAAAACATAAACAAACCATGTTGCACCATGACAAATAGGTATATAACTCAAAAAGGAAGGTAGATGCCGCATCTGCAGTACAATAGAAGGATTTTAGAATCATTACAATAACAAAGCAACAAACAGTTTGAGTTAGTTATCTTAATCAGTAGATAACTAAGGAGTCTGAAATTGGTTAATAATATAACATCACGATCAGTATCTATGTAATAGACACAAGCAGTACTGGCTATGAGGTCGTCTTCCGATCTTCATGATTCTGTTATCGGTGGTTAGTTATTTCCATCAGTCAGTGAAATGGTACTGTTATGGACACCAGTGATATGAATATATTTATGTCTTATAATTAGTATACTGATGAGATGTGTATGTACTAACTTAGACTGATCATGCCAAGAAGCAACTACTGATCACATACTGATCACTAATGAATACCATATTTATGTGTTGTGATCAGTACCAATCAACTGGCAGGCTAGTCTGACTGTCAAGAATTGTAATCATTAAAATTCCTTGTTTCCAGTACAATTAAGATCAATTCCCTCTGTGATCGGTCACGGGTCATGCTCAGTGAAAAGTGGTTTCCGGATATCGACTACGATAGTCAGCAATAGGTAGTTGTGTAGCAAAAGTGTATCCACAATATACCCAAACAAACTAAGTAGCTATTTTCCTACATCTCGGTCATTCAATATCTTAGTGCTCAACTGTGCTATATCTTAGTAGCTCTTTCATAGATCCATTTGCCCACTGTGAATCCTACTGAATGTACTTACTATACAATGAATGCAGAGTATGTTTCCTCTCCTCCAGTGACCTGATCTTATGCCAGACCGGAAGTGGTGGTGCCTTTGTTGCAAATTTTGCAGAGGTCAGCAAAGACAACTGGGCTTAGAATGAACATGGTATCAACATCTGCAACAAGCAGACAAGGATGAAAAGCAAGCCATACAATCTGCTCATCTATCTGAGCACTTCCACACCCAGATTCAAACTGCTGCTGCAGGCTCTCTGAATGAACTTCCAGCAAGGCGATCCAGACCAGATTATGACAAGGAAGATGTCCCAACCAGACCATCGACTTGCCTACATATAGAAACCCCTCAGGTATTTTTATTATTATTATTCTCATACAGGATGCATACTGATGCTGGTATAGTCCTCTCAGAGAAACCCTTCTTGATGTAATGAAGACGATCCTGTCTTTCCTGAAGATTCCGCCTTTCCCAAGGGAGGCGATCCTGGTCAGCACAATGAAGATGATGGTACCTCTCCAGAGGAAGGTGGCCCTGGTTGATGCAATGAAGATGATCTTGCGTTTCCTGAGGGAGGTAATCCTGGTTGGCATGATGAAGACAATGGTGATGAAGAGGGTACATAAAATCCCCTGTGTTTCCCCAGCCTGCGTCGAGAGAATGAGACCGCATAAGTGAGCCAAACTTCGGCAGCCTCAGCTAGCTCATTCAAATGGACTGCAACTTGAATCATCGAATAATGACATTATATTGCCCACTTTGCAGATTAGTATCCACTTCCACTTCCACTTCCACCCACACAATCACTGATTTATAGCATTGTATTTCGGAGTTTAAACTGTATGCTCGACCACGATTTTAGTTGCCATGTAGCTCAACGCATTTCTTCACAGTACGACATGGTATCTCCAGCTCAGCTTCAGGAGCTCTGCTCGTGACATGATTTCTTGCCCATTTATTTCAGGGACCCTGGCATAGACAACATTGTCATGTCTCTTGATGGGACTTATCCCACTCAAGGCTTCAGCATTGGGTTACCGGATCACTTGAAGTTGTGGTCGGAGGTGCCTGATTATCCTAATCCAAACCACCCTTGGCGACCTTATATCCCTGTGCTCACCAACGACACCCCTGAGGAGTATCGTTGGATCTCCTCTTGTTTGTTTTGGTACAAGGTGTACCAGATAATCACGACCTATTCACCATTCCACCTTGCGGAGCTGGCCTTGTTGAACATCCCCCATTCATTGTGGTGAATCACCACGATACGTCAAGAAATAAGAAATATCTTTCCCTCGCTTTCACAATCTACCCTAGGGTTTCCACCATTGCCTACCCAAGAAGTCTTGTGTGCTCACAGAGAATGAGAAATACTTAAGGTTGCTATCAGTGAATCTGGATTTGAAGCTTTAGACATCATCGGTCTGGCCGTTTTCTGCTCCTACAGGTATCCATGTGCAGAGCCCCCTGATGACGTTCGATCTTGGTCGAGGCAGGAACTGCGTGGTGTGGTCCTTGATCTCGAGACCACACCCTTCAAGAATCTCAAAACCTTTGTAAAGGATCACGTCCCTGTTTACTATTTCTGTCGTTGTGATGGCCTCAATCCATTCCCTCCTGAACTGATCAATGCTAGGGATCAGGATGGTATGGCTGATAAGTCGCATTTCAGCGCAATGTCTGCTTACAAGGCATTTAAGGCCAGGGCTCGTAAGGAGGGCCAAATAGTGCGTTGAGCCCAGCCTTATGGACGTGCTCCAATGCAACCAGGCAAGAAAAGCTATTATGTGAAGTACAACAATTGCTTCAAGAAAGCGAGCAAGAAGATCTTTGAGCGGCTCCAGAGGGACAGGACTAAATCCACACATAACCTTCCTGCTGGCATCATTGGCATACTCAAGCTTGATGACCTGCCCACAGATGAAGAAGGTTTCTCTGACACAGATCCAACAGTAGTCCCTTCCCTCGTTCAACTTTCTCTACCTTTATCATCTCAGCGCCATCATCCACGGCCTTGCCATGTACCTCATCGCTCACAGTCTCCTCATCTGTTCCATCACTCCCGTTCACCTCATCCATCTTATTGCTCCCATTCTCCTTGTCTGTCACATCACCTGGGACCTTCTGATTTACAATTTTCTGGACCACAAGATCTGAACACAGTCACTTGCAGGCTTCATGGTCGCCCCCTTCATCACAATGTATATCCAACTAATTTCTGTTTGCATTGCAACCTGACCGCTCCATTAGGAAATACTTAGACGTTGTTTGCGTTCACCTCATCACCATCAGCGTGATCGTCAATCACACTCTCCAGTCCTGAATGTTCAACTGGAATCTCTAGTTGTTGAGTCCTGCATTGTACCAAGCAATTCTGTACCCGAATGTCAACAGCCCCCCACAGTACATCTCTTACTTGTCCATGTCATCTGTTTTTATCTATTCTCATCCTTTTCTATAATTATGCCAAGGAACTCTATCTTTGATTTGTGAAAGAAGCACTTCTCTAGCTTTAGAAATAGATTATTTTCTTCTAGGTGACATCATATTTCTGACGTTACTATGTTATGTTTGGCTTTATCTTCTGTTTTTGTAAAGATCATTATGTCATTGATATATACCATGCTCATGTCATCCATGTTAGCAAAAAGCTTATTTATCATGGTTTGAAAAGTGGCAGGGAAGTTGCAGAGTCTAAAAGATATGACTGGGGATTCAAATAATCCATGTTGGTAGAGGAAAGTAGTCTTTTACTTGTCTTCATGCTTGACCCATATATTTTTGTATCCATATCTAAGATCCATTTTTGTAAATAACTTTGCTCCTCAAAACTTGTCAACAAGCTGAAATATGAGCAGCAGTGGGTAGTTATTTTTAATAGTCCCCTCATTGAGATAATGATAATCCTATATCATTTGCTTATGGTCATCTTTTTTTGACACAAAGAAGACTGGACTGATTTGTTCTAATTTAGAGGAACAGATATACTCTTTTTATAACTGGTCATCAATAAATGCTGACACTTCCTCCTGCTCCTACAGAGATAGTGGGATTAATTATCCTTTCTTAGATATGAAAACCTTTTTCAGCTCTATAGTATAATCCCATGATTTCCTAATGGGCATCCATTCTCACTCAGAGAACATGTAAATATACTTATGGAATTGTAAAGGGACCAGCTGTTTCAGGGTCTATTCAACCTTAGCCTCCATAGATATCTGTTTCAACATGATATAAATATTATAATGGTTTGACTTCAAAAGGTTGTAACACTGTTTGGGGCACAAGATTATTGTGACCTTACCTATAGTCCAATCCACAGTGGGATTATATATCTTAAGTTATATATTCCTAACATATCAGTGTTCATAACATTTTCACAATGTTTATAGTATATTGAAAATGAAAAGTGATAATATTAAATTTTGTTTGCCATTTTTTGAACAAGAACATTTTGAATATTAATACTATGAAAATACTTGATGAAATATATACTTTTATGTAGCATATTTAGTACATGAAAATATCAAACAAAACATTGATTTTAAAAGTATCATAAAGCCTTTACAAAAGCTGAAGTTTTCTGAATCTGAAAATTTATACTTTTAGACTGGTGAAAATATTTGGTGAAATATCTTATTTTGTAATGCCATTCTAGTGGTTGGGAAAATTTAACTTGGCAGGTGCTTAGCCAGCAGGTGCTCAATGTCCATAACTGCTAAGAGGAACTGCAGAAGGGGAAAGAGTTAGGGGTAGATGTGTAGATTGAGATAAGGCAATCAGTGATGATAGATGTTATAGAAAATGAGTGAATAGGACATAGGAGAATAGATATAACTACAAGGATGTGGGCTTCAGAGGCTGTCCCACTAGATCCAAGGAAATTTAAACTACTCATGATATACCATGAACAGCTGTAGCTGAGACAGGGTGACAA
>JBBPTW010000060.1:0-41716 GCA_038094575.1 Phylloporus cf. nigrescens | reverse complement strand
GGACTCCAGGTCTGTACATCCTTTATATCCTCTCAATATATCCTTGGTTACTCACAGTGGACTCCAGAATTGGTTCCCTGACCTTCCTGAGAACACCCAACGCTTCTAGAGCCCTTAACATATTCCACCATTGCCCATCCCCTCATTAATCTCACCAAAAAGAATCTCATCTGGAAGTAGACTGATGCTTGCCAGCAGTCCTTTAAAATGCTTAAATGCCTCTTCCTTGAGAAACCAGTCCTTCACCTCCCAGACCTCACCAAACCCTTTGCCCTCATGACTGATGCCTCTTCTAGGACTATTCTTCTTCAAACCGATGCTAATGATGATTGGCACCCCTGCTCCTACCTCTCCCAATTGCTCTCCCTTGCAGAATGAAACTACAATATCTATGACAGGGAACTTCTTGCAATCCTCTGTGCTCTTAAAGCCTGGAGACACTACCTTCACAGCTTCTCCTTTCCAGTCCAGGTCTTCACTAATCACAAAAACCCGATGTACTTTTGTCAAGCCCAACACCTGAATCATCATCAAGCCAGATAGCTTCTTAATGTTGCAGACTTTGACCTCAAAATGGTCTATGTCCCTGAAAAACTCCTTTCAGGTCCTGATACCCTCTCCCACTGCCCTAACTTTCTGTCTGAAAATAAAACAAACAACAAGGGGACCATTCTGCTTCCCCCTCCCTCTTTGTTTAAATCATCAATGCAGCTCTCTCCAACCATATTGCATCCTCCTTCAAGAATGACCCCCTTGTCCTCTGCACTCATCAGGGACTTAATGAAGACATGCCCCCCTCCCTTTGCTCCCACCTCAGTGACTGGCAACACACTGATGGTATTCTCACTTACAAAGGATGTGCCTATGTCCCATCTGATGAATCCATTTGTTGCTCCGTTCTCCAATGTTGCCATGATCATGAAACTGCAGAACACCCCAGTTTTCTGAAAACCCACCAACTAGTTTCCACAGAATTTTGGTGACCAGGACTTCCACAATATAAATATGTCCAAAGGTACATCAAAGGCTATGCCACATGCCAGCAAAACAAAGTAAACACCCACCCAACTGACTAAGGGAGTAATTCTTTGCCCTATGAAGAAAACTATAACCACTGAAAGGATAGCCTCCCTTTTCTTCCACAAAGTTTACCTTCACTTTGGCCTCTACAACAAGATTATCTTAGACCAAGGCCCACAGTTTGCCTCTACCTTCACCAGAGAACTCAGACGCCTCCTGAACCATGACCTTTTCTCTCTCTACCACCTACCATCCTCAGACTGATAGAGAAACTAAGCATGTAAATCAAGAAGTCGAAACCTACCTTTATATCTTCTGTGGAAACAACCCTGGATCTTGGGCAGATGAGATCTCCCATGCCAAATTCACCCACAATCACTGCACTCATTCCATCACCAACAAGTTGCCCTTCTATCTCATGATAGGCTATGAAACTCATGCTCTCCTCTCTGTTCTCACAGAAACCTTCCTTCCTGCCATTGAAACACACCGTAGGAGCCGACTGTCCTTATGTTGTCAGAAGCCATTCCTGAGTCTCTACAACATTTCCTATTCTCCTTCAAGATATCCCTCTATGCTCCATGTCAATCTGCTTATGATCCTGATCTGGTTAGTCCACTGATTCAATCCAGTTAGTGTTAAAGGCTCTAGAAGCGTTGGGTGTTCTCAGGACGCTCAGGGAACCAGTTCTGGAGTCCACTGTGAGTAACCAAGAATATATTGAGAGGATATAAAGAATGTACAGACCTGGAGTCCACTGTGAGTAACCAAGGAGGAAAGAACAGTGGACTTCCAGGATAAGTGTGGTTCTGGAATAACAAGTGTAAACAAATGAGCCACCGTGAATGTGAAGGTAATAAGGGTCGCTTCTGTATAGGTAGAGTGACCACATTAAAGTGAATCAACTAGAAAAAGTGGTGAGTATCTAAAGTGACCATAGGGAATTCAATGGGAGCAGTTAGAAGATCAACACAGCATTCACAGAGTGCTAAATCACAAATCTTAACACCAAGTTTCAAATAATTACCATAATCATATCTGTGTAACTGTTAAGATTTGTGATTTGGCACTCTTTGAATGCTGTGTTGATCTTCTAACTGCTCCCATTGAATTCCCTATGGTCACTTTATATACTCACCACTTTTCCTAGTTGATTCAACTTAATGTGGTCGCTCTACCCATACAGAGGTGACCCTTATTACATTCACATTCATTGTGGCTCATTTGTTTATACTTGTTATTCCAGAACCACACTTATCCTGGAAGTCCACTCTGTTGTTTCCTCCTTGGTTACTCACAGTGGACTCCAGGTCTGTACATCCTTTATATCCTCTCAATATATTCTTGGTTACTCACAGTGGACTCCAGAACCGGTTCCCTGACCTTCCCAGACCATCTGGACGTCCTGTGATTGGATCCAAGTGGGTATTTACTAAAAAGTTCCATGCTGATGGCTCTTTTGAGCAATACAAGGCACGCCTTGTAGCTCAGGGATTCAATCAGCGTCCTGGATTCGAATATCTAGAGGTCTTTGCCCCTGCTGTTTGCTTGCCAACACTTCGCATCATCCTAGCCTTGGCTGCTCTTTATGATCTCCATCTCTGGTCTGTTGACATCTCACATGCTTATTTGAATGGCGAAATCGACCGTGATGTCTATATGGAGCAGCCTGAAGGATTTGCGGAAGGTGACCCCAGAGAACTCGTTTGCAAGCTGAACAAGGTTGTCTATGGCACTAAGCAGGGCAGACACCGGTGGAATACAAAGATGCATGCTGCTCTCCAATCTATTGGCTATAAACACACCTATTTCAATGCTGCAGTCTATATCTATACCCGGGACAATGTCCACATCATCCTCCCTGTTTTTGTTGATGACATGACCTTTGCATCTGAATCCTTGGATGCAATCAAGCATACTATGGACGATCTGCGTAAGCACTTCAAAGTCCGTGTTCTCATCATATCATGTGTTTTGTGATACATCAGTTATACTTGTCATATCTAATCACTTTATAATATGGATAAATGCAATATGTTAAGGGCTCTAGAAGCGTTGGGTGTTCTCAGGAAGGTCAGGGAACCAGTTCTGGAGTCCACTGTGTGTTAAGGGCTCTAGAAGCGTTGGGTGTTCTTAGGAAAGTCAGGGAACCAATTCTGGAGTCCACTGTGAGTAACCAAGAGGAAAGAACAGTGGACTTTCAAGATAAGTGTGCTTCTGGAATAACAAGTATAAACAAATGAGCCACAATGAATGTGAATATAATAAGGGTCGCTTCTGTATGGGTAGAGCGACCACATTAAGGTGAATCAACTAGAAAAGGTGGTGAGTATCTAAAGCGACCATAGGGAATTCAATGGGAGCAGTTAGAAGATCAACACAGCATCCAAAGAGTGCCAAATCACAAATCTTAACACTTTTCTTTCTTAGGTTCTAATATATCACTTTTTTAATTGTTTGCTACAAACCAAGGAGTTTTAATTGTTTAGTTTTATTTGTTTCTCATCTTTTACTATTGACCACTCTTTTTAAAATCACCTAATATTAGAATACTTTTTTGAGCCACTGTATGTGATATATATCAGGTCTTTCAAAGACTATAAAGGGTAAGCACAGTATTCTTTATTTCTTTCAGTATGCTTTTTACCTATTCTTGTTCCACTGTTTAGCCATATGTGGACTTCCTTCTTCTGCTATTCATATACCATCATCTTATTGTGATATATGTTTAGTTGCTATAACTGACAACTTAACTAAATTTAGTGAGTCAAAGCCTATCTATGATAGTGACAAAGCTAAATATCTATCAAACAGAAATTCTCATCAAATTGCTACACCAATTAGCAGTATGTACTACTATGGCTAATGGCCTTCTCAACATGTTCTTGAGTAATGAAGTTGGTGACATCATATTGACTGACTTGTTTTCTCCAACTACTAGCTTATTTTCTTCTACTCAGAAGTTTGGCATGGCCTCTGAAGATTATGAGAAGTCAAAACCACTATCATTATTAAAATCTAAAGTCATGCCAGTCAAGGTCCCCCTAGTGAATCCAAAGGGCGCTATTAATATATTTGTACCTGGAGAGCCAATCTATGATGGGTTCAGACAGCATCTATATAATGGGTTCATCTTCAATATTTCATTTATTAATACAAGTGGATCTGTTTATCTTATAACTTGTGATTAACATGTTGATATTTTTCCTTTGTGGTATATATTGCAGTTGTCAGAAGATTTGCAAAGGATATCTACATCTTCTTATATAGATAGATGCAAGGGAAATGCATATTAGTCAGTGGAGACATTTGATGATGCCTTTATAATATTAATAAATGCTATTGATAATGAAACCATATGTTAGCTGAGGGGTTGATGTTCTGGTTGTGTTGGTAGTAGTCTGCCTTTTAATTGGCCTGTCTTAATCAAATGATGCATAATGGACTCTTATGTTAAGCAACTTTGAGCCTAGACAGCATGAAAAAAGAAACTCATTAATAACAAATCTGGACTTTGGCTTCAGATCAGCATACTTGGTGATGGATAGCCCCACTAAGACAGTCATTGAAGTTATGAAGTGAGTTATATGAATCATCTTATAAGTTAACAATGGTGTGTGTGATCTGGGAATGTACTATAAGCTTATCACATTGTTTGGCTTATAATATTAGCTAGTTTGGTAACTAGATTACTATGATATGTAAGATATGACAATCCTGTGGATAAGGCAAGGTTTGCCTCATCCTCTCAATAGATAGGCAGGTCTGGTATAAGGCTGCATAGTATCACATTTATGGCAAAACCTGCTATGAACTGTTACAAACAACAGCATGTAGAAGCCAAGTATATAAATTTCAGCACTACAAATAGTATAGAAGACAAAAGGACATATAGACATGCAGATCAGATATTTAATATACTTTCATAATTTGAAAACTTCAAAACCAAGGTTGTTTTTATTAGCACATTTGATTTCCCCATAGTAAGTGAAAAGAGATGGCAGAAAAGAGAACACACCCACTGATCAAGAAGGCCACAAGACCAATGTCTCAAAAGGTCATTATTGGTAGAGAAAGTTGGATGAGGGAAGGGACTACTGTTGGGTCTGTGTCAGAGAAACCTTGTTCATCTGTGAGCGGGTCATCAAGCTCGAGTACACCAACGATGCCAGCAGGAAGGTTGTATGTGGATTCAGTCCCATTCCTCTGGAGCTGCTTGAAGATCTTCTTGCTTACTTTCTTGAAGCAATTGCTGTACTTTACATAATAGCTCTTCTTGCCTGATTGCATCGGAGCATGCCCATAAGGCTTGGCTCGACACGCTATTTGGCCCTCCTTATGAGCCCTGGCCTTGGATGCCTTGTGAGCAGACATTGTGTCGCAATGCAACTTATCAGCCATACCATTCCAATCCCTAGCATTGATCAGTTCAGGAGGGAATGGATTGAGGCCATCACAACGACAGAAATAGTAAACAGGGACATGATCCTTTACAAAGGTTTTGAGATCCTCGAAGGGTGTGGTCTTGAGATCAAGGACCACACTGCACAGTTCCTGCCTCGACTAAGATTGAATGTCATCAGGGAGCTCTGCACATAGATACCTGTAGGAGCAGAAAACAGCCAGACTGATGATGTCTAAAGCTTCAAACCCAGATTCGCTGATAGCGACCTTGAGTATTTCTTGTTCTCTGTGAGCATGCAAGACTTCTTGGATAGGCAATGGTAAAAACCCTAGGGTAGATTGTGAAAGTGAGGGAAAGGTGTTTCTTATTTCTTGATGTATCGTGGCAATTTGCCACAATGAATGGGGGATGTTCGACAAGGCTGGCTCCACAAGGTGGAATGGTGAATAGGTCATGATCATCCAGTATGCCTCATACCAAAACAAATGAGAGGAAATCCAACGAGACTCCTCAGGGATATTATAGGTGAGTGTAGAGATATAAGGTTGCCAAGGGTGGTTTGGGTCAGGATAATCAGGTACCTCTGACCACAACTTCAAGTAATCCGGTAACCCAACGCTGAAGCCTTGAGTGGAATAAGTTCCATCAAGAGACATCTGTCACGCAATAAGTAATGAATAGTATTGTAATGAGCAGTGAAACTTTCTGAGTCATTGCGTTCTATGTGTCTATATGGAATGCACCAATATTACTACCAAATATTGGCTGATTATTGGTTACCATCCAATGTTCCACCTTGTTTGCTTGTGTTTACGGTATAGACATCTTTCAAATCTCCTCATTTTCAGCTTAGATTCGTCGCTTCTGATGATGTGAACATCATTATTCCATGTCTATGTGGTGTGAATGACATACATCATCCTGTGCATGTGAGGTGCTCCAGGTATGTTCATCTCTATACTCCATGCTTACTCCTTTCTCTTCTCTGTCTTGTTGTCCCACCTGCTCCTACATGCAAGCTAGACTATTCGTCCTCTTGCATATCAGGACAGGTTCTAGCCCTCTTCTTATCCTAGTCGCCTCCCCGCAATGATGTGAGCATTGTCATTCCGTGTTTGTGTGGCATGAACACTGTTTGGTCACTTTGAAGCCATCCTCAGTGCATGAAGCATTTGTTGTGGCTCTCAATCACATCATCAGCACCTTCACCAGCAACATTGGTCACGACAGTTCCATCCTCTCTTTTATCACGTCCCTTCAGTGTCATGAACGTCATCGTCCTTTTGGCTCCAGATGACACATATGCCGTCGAGTTGCCTATGGGAAACTGTTCCGTTTCTTAGTATTTTTGACAAAATATTCATTTTGGATGAACAGGAAACTGTACCATTTCTTATAGTACCTCTCCTTGCTCTTCATGTCGATTTGTGTCCAATACCTGCAAACTGGATTCAAATGGATCCAAAGCCAAGCCAACATTTTCTTGCTTACTTGGCATAATATCTCTTGCCATAGGTTTGCTTCACACGTCGCCTATCATCTTCTGTGTGGTAAAGTTTAGGACAGCCCATTATGTTAAATGGTGGTGCCAAGAAGAACAATACTCTGACACCAGGTTGGTACCATGTTTGCATGGTGAATCTGCTAGCGGTCAAGATTTCCTGATGGTGATATTGATATGCCATGACTGAACATCAGGCCCTCTGTCGTGCTCTGCTTAGTTGAGGGTGTGAAGTTTATTGGGCATGACATTCCATGTAACAAACTGAATACAAATGGGAATGAAAATGACATTGACCTCAAGTAATTAGACTTCGCCTGATGGATATAACCATCTCTGGCCCTTCAGGTGGCAGTCGCTGAATGACAGTCAGAACAACTGGGAAACATCATGCGTGCTCCTCAACCTCTTGCAGACAGAATTTGTGACAGCAATTCTGCACTTGTCCGACAGATGCCATTCCCTATAACACTCGTATGCAGCCATAAGCACGGCCGTTCGGAAGGACAGCAGGACAGCATCTCACGGAACCTTCAAGCGTGCCTCTGACTGACATATGTTTTCTATGACTTGCACATTTCCTTGACTCGCCTCCATCTTGCTGACAAGCGACTATATGAGATGACCAGAGGCTTCTTCGAGCAGGCTATCAATGTCTTTAATATCTAGGACGGAGTAGAGTGTCTGGAGCTTTGTTAGCCAGCAGTGAATAGCACTGATGGCATACATACGCCACATGCCGAGTGAGTGTCCTGCGAGTTAACATCGACGACAAGAGGGCCGTCCTGGTGATGGAGGTACAGTTCAAAGGTAATGCTGCTAATGGAAATCCAGGCAAAGTCTTCCACAAAAACAGGGCCTAGACTGTTCACAGGGAGGGCTGGGATAAAATTGTTATACATGTGCAAGGGTCTGGAATGCAATTTATGCGTGGTGTCCTTGCTACTCGGAGACGCCCATTTGCGAGACTCCTTAATGGTGATCATAAAGACAAGGTTGACCATCCACTGAGATTCAACGGTCTGTTTACTGTCTTTTTCAGGTAACTTGTCCACATGGGAATTTTACTCAAACATGCACTTATCCTCAGTCGTCTCATAGTACCTCAACACATCACCAGAATTTGGCAAAGAGGATGGCATTCAAGTCATGGGGTGTCTTGGTGTGTTTTCAAGTGACCGAGGGCTGGATTTGAAAATTCTGAAATTTCAATAGTCTAAATTTCATCATCGGTTGTCTTGGAATACATTCTATGGCACTTCATGAGCAATAAGCTATATTTCTGCTTGAATTCCAGTGGTGTGTTGAGATGCTATGAAATGACCAAAGATGAGTGCATGTTTGAGTAAAATTCCCATGCAGACAAGTTACCTGAAAAAGACAGTAAGATAAGCGTGGGCATCAGAGGGAGAGATGGTGAAGCTTACTTCCCTGATCCACTTGGGGGTCAGAGGAAGTCCTGGTGGGTGACTGGAGTTGTTCTCAATGACGAGCTGATAGTTAGAAATGGCTGTTCCCCAGGACCCCTCAGGTTTTAGGTAGGAAAGCAGCTTGTTCAGGCTGCTGTTGAAGTTGAATATGTATTTGTTGTGACCAACTTCACTAGTGAAGGTACCGATGATGCGATTGAGAGCCACGATAAATGCTTCGTGCACTGAGGATGGCTTCATGACGAGCAGTTTCCTATCTCCCTCTAGGTATTGTAGCCTGTATGATGGATCGAATGGTTATGACCAACTATTATTTCTCCCAGTTTGTGTTTTGTTTATCTAGTGTGAAAAGGTACACCTACTAAATAAAAGGCCAAGAGTTCACGATGCGCTGTAGCTAAATGATGGAATGGATGGGTGAGGTAGAAAACTGGTGGGAGGTTGCATCCAAAGCGGAAACATGTCTATTGGAACCCTTACTGCTGTGTCTGTCATTCCCTGACACTTCTGTATTTTACAATTTGGGGAGCACTTGCGTGAGTCAATTCCTTCTAAGAAGGAAGCCTGTTCATATGAGGAAAATGTAGATTGGGTGTCCAAGGCACTATTTTCATGAACCACATTATGTGAACTACTGCAGCATCAGAGGTAACAGCGTGCATGGCCAACAAGAGAAACACAGGAGCTGGAAATGATTAGGCCAGGCATGGCCATTCTTATCACAAGAACTTCTGATAGAATTTTCATTAGTAAATTTCCATTGAATATCCAACTCCCTTACAAAAGATTCAGGAGCAATTATCCCTGTCGATTGTGCACCATTTTTTTCTGAAAAAGAAATTAGTTCGTAGGAAGAAAAAGGGAAGCCTGGTGTTTGGGTCACTGATAGTCTTGTCCGCCACATGCCAGTGGCCGCATTATGTTTGTTTGCTGGCTGCTATGCTGAGAGTCATAACGGCTGCCATAAATATTTTAGAGCTGGCCCAAATTGTGGTAGATGTGAGACCATTAAAGTAAAACCTCATGACACGCTACCCGAGCGCTTAGTGCTTATTGGCAGCAATGATCGGCAACAAGGAGCATGTGATGACTTTGTTAAGAAAGGGGGTTGCAATGACTTTTACGACCATTATGGTCATGAACCCCGTGTCATATGGCCATGTTTTTGATGTAAGTCCCTGAGATGTGATGACAGGTGCTCTTGCCATTTTACGCACAGCCGAGATTTTATCTTCGTCAGTTTTGGTGTCTGGAAAATGTTTCAACGTGGGTTCTCAAACTGATCTTCAATGACATTTCCAGATTCTTACCTGCTCCCACATGCAAGTCAGACTTGCATGTCAGGACAGGTTCTAGCCCTCTGCCTATCTTGGCCACCTCCCCATGATGATGTGAATATCACCATTCTGTGTTTAGATCCCTGTCCATTCTGGTTTCCTCTCCACTCCTTTGGTGGTGAGCAATGTGATGGGAAACCCCATCGCTAGTGGTGCCATCTTAGCGAAGTCATTGATCTCATTGCATGCAGAGTACGGAGGCTACAGGTTTGTTGGGTAGGTAGACCTTTGCATCATGTGTTTACCTTGTCTTACAATTCATCAGAGTTATTTTGACATTGTTGACAGGATTTGTCTATTCCATCATTTTTCTTTATGCATTCACTGTCAATACTTTCTTCCTGGCGAGTTTTCAGCTTATATGCCCTCTCAATGCCCGACTTAAGTAACTTTGGCAGGCAATTTGAGTAAATGTCATCCATAGCCACGTCAGCGCATCCACCTATCCAAGTAAACTGCCGCTGTATTTACAGTCACGGCCCCATACATATGAGGACAGCAGCGACAAAAGCCATCGGTGAGACTTTGAAGTAGGTTCAGAGTACATATTACACATGAGCAACTCATCCGGTAAAGGCCACTGCATTTAAGATGGAGCTAAGTTGGCTCTAACACATGCCCAGGTACAAAGAAAATGTTCTGACTAACAGTGGAAAGTTCATTGCAGCTGCTGCAGACTTGTCCAATCAATGGGAGCACATGACTGGGCCACTCCAACTTGGACACAAATTCTGTCACCTATTCACATGATGCGATGTGTATTGCCAGTACTTGATCATGATTGTGCTCCACTTTCACAAAATAGGGATATATTACTAAGCAGGCAGCTACCATGGCTGTCTTGTGAGTCCTGTGTACCTTTGCCTCCAATTCTTCCTACTCACTACCAGTTTGCAACATAAACATACTATCTTGCTGCTTGTTCCAGAAACCCTACAAAGATATTGGCAGCAGAAACCCTATTCTTGAGATTAAATGACATGTCCACTCATACTGAGGCTATAACTGGTCTGGCCACTCCATCCCTGTGCTGTCAAACTAAACTAACTTGTCTCCACCCAAGTCAAGAAGAAACCTCATTATACCATCCAAACCCAGCACCCTCAGAACAAGAACAGTAATGTGCAAACCAAGTCTCAAAACCACAAGCAGGATATAATCAAAACCCAGAGCTTGAGTGATGGAAAAAAATCAGATGATTCCCTCGATATGGCAGTTAATATCAAGATTGGTAAGTCAAACACTTCTCATTCAGGTTCTTATCTGACCTTTCAACAGACCAGTTCCTCTCACTTCGTTCTAATCTGCCACTTGACATAGTAAAGGTCTGCCTTCTCGTCTGTGTCCTGTGTGGGAATCGCTTACAAATCTTTACTCTAAAAAATCATTTAAGGCATTATACCTGAGGATTTCGCACACCTTTTGATCAAACTCGAAGACGAGCATCTGCAGCATCACATAAAGTATATTAGATGTTAGCACAATGAAGGAGCTAACATATTATAGGTTGAAATACCTCTACCAAGAATGCCAGTTGTTAGTTATGGCACCTTCTAGCGTACACAAAGATATCCTCTCCTCCCTTAACGACATTGTTTCTTCTTTCATCGCAAACATTGGTTTACCCAGGACCAAGTTTAGAGTGCATGTCTATACAAACAAGTCTATCACCTATTGTGAGGTTGAGGCTGAAGCTGAACGTGAAGCAATCCCCAATTTTCTACTCACTATTCGCAATATATCTGCAACTGCATCCCAGGAGCTCAATTCTATCCTGAAGTGGATTGGCAAGGTATCTTTTACAGTATCCTCCTCATATATGCACACCCACCTTCAAAATCTTATTGCCAGTAATCCTAATATCGATCTTGCTTTTTTGATTGTGATAGAGGAATCACCTAAATGGGGAAGTCCAAGCAACAAGTCCAAGCATGCGAAGGCGTTGTGTTCCCAGAAGTTCCTCAAGTACAAATCTTTCATAAAAGATGCCCCAGTGACCAAATTCAGACATGTTGTCATGGAAGATGTTATCTGGGCTTCCATCAAGAAGGTTACGTTTGAGGCATATATTCGTTGCCCCAATGATACTCTCATTGTCAACCACGAGGATCAAGTGACCAGTTACAAGGCCTTTGGGGTATGTACGTATGACATGTCATCAGTTGGTTATTGACGGATTCGTAGACTCTATATCCTGCCATACAGATGGATAACATCAACCGGTTGTTATGTAGCGCCTGCACAAGGCTGAAGGCTTCGCTTGCTGATGTGATGGAAGTGAGCCAAGGAGATGCCATGGCTGTGCAGCAGGTACATCAGTCCGCCGTGAGGCTGGACCCCTCCTGGGATAACATGATGGAAAATTTCCAAATCGGTATGCACACAACTGTGCACGAATGTTACAGGCAGTGGTACTACTCTAACAAGTGTAAACTTGACCCTGTGAGTATAAACGCTCATAAGAAGTCGAGGAGTGATGGGGGTTCCAGCCCATTATCCTTGGGATAACTCTCAGAGATGAGTGCGTGGACGAAGAGGATAGGAAATAGCCAGGCAAATCGGTCGGTGTCTTCGCAGTGTAGCTCACAGTGTAGTACATGTACTCCCACTTTCAAGTTATAACAATACCTTTCCGTGCTTGTGATAACATATACCACTGGCCTTCAGCAATACATGGAAGAGGCAAGATAATGATAAGCTGAGGTATGGAATATCTTTTGAAGGGCCTTTGGATCAGCAATCAAAGGTTGGTCTTCTTGGCATATAATGAAATATCTGTATGAGGCCCAAGAGGAATTAAACTTGTCCTGAAGATAGTCTTGAAGCAGACAAAATTTCCATAGAGGTGCTGCCACTCAAAGTCGATCTGACCAATTGGATGTTGAAACAGTTCAAGCAGGTTGCCTGGACAGAGTCAGCACTGGTGTAATATGTGAATAAAAAAGGCGGGACCTACCAAGGATGGATAAGGATGACCTGAGTCTACATATCTTAAAGAGGGATGAGTGAGTAAAACTATTGAGCGAGACATTGACAAAAGTGAGGGCAATCAGGCCCACCGCCAGAAAGATAGCGATCATCATATGGGAGCAGTGTGGCGAACCACAGGGAAAGCTGAGGATTTATAAAAGGCCCATAACATGGACAGAATGATGTAGCCAGCCGAACAGCCAGCCGATACATCAGATGCTTAGTTTCCTAAAGATGAGAGTTGACAAATGGTGCTGGTCCTCACTCTCAACAATTGAACATGTGGCAACAAGTAGAAGTCCTCGGAGCCTTCGTCAATTGTATATCTGAAGGGCAACTGCCCTCATACTTGAAGATTACGAACAACTGGCTGACAA
The DNA here is from genome assembly GCA_038094575.1 of Phylloporus cf. nigrescens. NCBI lineage: Eukaryota > Fungi > Basidiomycota > Agaricomycetes > Boletales > Boletaceae > Phylloporus > Phylloporus cf. nigrescens. Next base: position 28,676 of record JBBPTW010000060.1, on the reverse strand, counting down.
ACCATAGCTGCACATCATGTGTAAAACATATGTGGTGTCTATAAAAAGGAACATATTAAGTGTGCCTACAGTGGGTCAAATCTTCAACAGATTATTCTCCAGCCAGCTTCTTTGCCACCCGAAGAGCAAACTGGTGAAACTCACGGTCCGGGTAACAAACATTACAGAATATCTGATTGGGTATCTGTTCACACTCCTTTGCCAGTGTCTCCCCATCCATATACTGCATCGCCTAATGAACCCTGCATCTACCACTGTGTAGTAGTTGATCCAGTTACTGACACATGTCAATGTCTGAGGAATCACTTGGGGGTGAGGGTCCAGCTTTCCTGGTGAAGAATACGTGGGACTTCAACCCCTCCCTCCCTGCTTGCCTGGCCGCCTGCAACACTGGCATGAGACCATACTTCAGCGTGTGGACAATTACGAATTGGACGTTGGGTTTGTCAACTCCTGCTCCAAATGCCAAAGTGCATGCCATCATCTTGCTCTTCCCATTTTCCCATAGTTGCATGTTAAACTCCTTCCCATTGTTGCCCTTTGATAGTTTGCTATGAAAGACTGGGCACTGATTTTTGGTGGAAAACCGTTCTGCCTCGTCACATGAGTTGAAAAATATGAGCATTCTTTCATGCTCCTTCAATCTTTTTTCAAGCGCACAAACAAGGCTTTGCAGCCCTAGCGCTCCCCCCATGGGAATGGCGTGTAGCCCAATCTCCTGCCAGTTCATGGGTGATCAGATAAAGGCAGTGTTTTCCAGCTTCATATTGTATGGGTCCAGCATCTTTTGTTGGAGCATAGGGGGGACCATGGCAGAGAGCAAATACAGTGACATTTCTTGGTCCGACGCCCAGTGTGCAAGCCTTTTCCAACTGCTTGCACGGTCTGGCGGGCAAGAGAGTGCATCGTGGTATTCATCAATGAACATAGCTGTGAATTTTGGAGTGCCCTCCTTGATCAACTTGCTAAAAGAAATGGGTTATTATTTTTTCCTGCAGGAATGAAAGGTATCCACTTGCAAAATTTTCGGCATCTGATATGCTTGACTTGAACAAAGAGAATTTGAAGATGTGGGAAGATGTCCCCAATACCATATTTGATTGCTCGAAGACTGTGTCTTTGTGCAGATTTGCAATGCTGCTTTAGGAGCACCATGAAAGGACAGACAACAATGAAGTGCACTCCTGGGTCAAGCAGAGGAGGGATGAGCCATAGCATGCTTTTGCCCCCACCTGTCTGCATTGTTATCAAACCATCCTGCCGATTTCGCATTATCAGAAGAATGGCTTCCATTTGTGACTCGCTCTTCTCGTGTGCATCTGGATTCCATAGCAGCTTTCAGATGGCATCTTGGATGTTTTGCCAGAGCAGGTCATCTTCACCCTGGTCATGATGCTGGAGGTTCTCCATCAGGATCCTCTCCACCATATACCCTGGCAATTCTGAATGCGGCAGAGATGAGTGGCAGTTGTTCTTTGTCAGAAATTCATCTTGTCCAAAATCAGTCTCATTGTACCACATCCTCTTCTGTGGTAGGAGCACCCTCTTTTCCTGGGTACAAACTTGGGCCATGGCAGCCCTCCTTTGTTTCCCATCAAATTGCATCAGCGATGTGTTATTGGAAGTGTTAAATGGATTGTCTGTGAAGAATGAGAACAGCATTGCTGAGTTGTCCACAACATTGTCTAAGCGAAAGGGTAAGCTACTAGCCACCTGCAAGCCTTCAACCAATGTGATGGATGGTGTTCCTTTCCCTAAGGTCATGAGCTGCCTGATATTCTTCTCTGTTAGGCCAATAGCTGCCTGTTTGCTTAGAACTGCATCTGCAATATCACTTCCCTGTGAACCTCCACCTACGGTAACAATAGGTGGCATCTCTCCCAGGTTCCTGAGTCTCTTGATGTTTTCTGCAGTTAGGCCGATGGTTTTCAGCTTGTTCATGACTGCATCGGTGACCACGCTGGAAATCTGTACAGCAAACTCCCTTAAGACCATGAGTTTCTCAGACGCAGCTATTGTTCCTCTGATGCACACTGGTTGAGGAGGACTCTGAGGACCCATACCAAGTAGGCTGAATCACTCTTTGCCCAACCAGTGATGCTGAGCCAAACTGCTGTTGGAGAGGTGGGGTACTGCGCCATGGATAATTACATAATGGAAAAGATCTACTTCAGTGGAATGATCAGCAGACTCTGTGAGGAGGTTATTGGCACAGCTAGGAAACGTCTCATTTGGAGAAATAAATTCCCACCCAAGGGTTATCATTCCTTGGTGGAATTCACTGGCACCTCAGGCACATTGAAAATGTTCCTGGTTGCACCTTTTCACAGTATCATAGAAGATCTCCAGTGATATCTTGATGCCCTTCTTGACGCAAAGGTAGCTGATAATATCAGAGGTTAGACTTTTGGCCAAAGGTAGTTGGCACGATGGTGATACTTATGTGCGGTAAAATGCATGAGACTCTTCGCCATAAATGACCCCTGCAAGGATGGCCTGAGTTTCTCTCTGCCCACTGCCCAGGAGTACCAGCAAAAGATTCCGGAGTGGTTCAGCTAAGAATGCAGGGGTGCAGTTGTCTCTCCCCTTCATGTTGGTGGTTTTGCTGTATCTTCCTAGTAATATGGCTTCATTTCCCTAAAAGATTAGATTGTGAGACCTGTCTGCGTTATGCAGCTGGATCTGCAGAAACTGCGCAACATAGGTAGACAACTGCGAGCCAACAAAGAGTGTGAAAATGACGTGTTTCCATATCCTGTCCGAACGATAGAGGAACTTCTTGATTGCCATCTCGTCCCAATTTCAATGGCCATTTTACGAGAGTGAGCCAAGCTTCCATCTTTGAACTAACATCAAAAAGAATGGAGCTTTTTCCAAGAAGGAATAACCTCAGTCTGCCTTGCCCAGATTGTCTACGATGTGCAACTCTGACATGGAGGGCCATTCGTCTTCTTGGATGAGATATAAGAATGCAGCTTTCACATCCTGAATTAATTTTGCCATGCTGCTCCGAAGGTGGTCTAGATGCATTGTCTGTATGCCAATGGAAATCCATGTGTAATCAGGGGCAACAAACATGTTAGGATCCTGCACCTGGGAATATACCAGTGCAAATGCCACTTGTTGAAGCTCCCACACCATGTTAAACATTGTGGAAGTGCCTAGCCTCAGTGCAAGGCCATGTAACCGGCCAACACAGCTGTCCCACACACAATGATGATATCGGTGTCAGCAACACCATCCCATTATTGACTAACCCACTTACTCAACAACGTCTTCCGTCCCCCTTGGCACCGTGCAAGAAAGGGCTTCATACAACATCACCACTCAGCAGAAATACTTGAGCTTCACAAGCAATGGTATAAGATTGGTTGCGTCCATGAATGATCCATTATCACAAAGGGCCATTAGCCAGATGAAACGCCAGATGGGATCATCCCAAGCTCCCAGTCTTTTCGATTCTGTGTTATGCATGAGTAACCAGCAAAAAATCTGATACACCAGAGTCGCCTCCAACCTGCTGTCCTATGACCGCACTGCAGCGTCCTCAACTAAGTGTTCTACGAGAGAATGCAACTTTTGTCTCTGAGTCTCAGTGTACACGAACTGCATCTTGAATTCATGTCCCTGTTCTTTTCACAACATTGTCCTAACCATTTGCACAAAAAAAGGCACATAGGTGTTGTCTCCAGAAACAAAGCAAAAATATTTTGATCTGTGCTCAGGAAAGCAGTCGGTGAGGGTTCTACTTTGTGCAAGAAAAGTACCTACTGCTCGGGTGAAAACCTTGGACCATTCAACAACACTTTTGCAATAGTGAATGCGTGAAGTGTTTGCTCCAAAAGTTTCTTCACCCAGCTGTGGTGCTCCCTCATGACCTTATCCAGAGAGTCCAAAATCCCCCCGTGCTCTGCAGGTGAATGTTTTTGCTTAATCTTTCAAGCAGCTTTTCTCTGCTGAGGATCCTTTCAAATGTCCTCGTGAAATTCGTTCCACATTATGACCTTCAGAAGGGGCGGTCGATCGCGGTCGGAATTCACAGTAAGGATAGGGTCGCCCTGCATGGAGGGCAAGAACTGTAGGCAAAGATAGTCTTGCATGTCCAGGTTGCTCTCCGGAGTCACATCAACGTCCACCTCGAAGTATTGCTGGCCTAGTCCTTGAAATATGGTTTGGACCATGGTTTCCTGGCAAGCAGTATTGTGCGCCAGACCTTGGCCATGCTGAATCCTAGCATGCTTTAACAGCGTTTGGAAATCACAAATGCTATACCTGCAGTTAAGTGGATCCGCCCTGCAGCTATATCCCGGCACAGGGGTAGCGGTTCCTCTTACTGGCAGCCCACCTGGCAGAGGGATAGGTACTTCTTCAAGCTGTTCGCATACTCCACACTGCTGGCAGAACGCTTTAAATGCCTCCTTTTCTTCTCTACTCATGGAAACACCATGCTGATTCTTTAAATGGCCCAGTGCAGCTTCAAAGCAAATATCAATCTCATATTGCCTACAAATGAGTACCAGAAGCCTCATGTGCATGCACAAGCCAAGCTGATCAAGGATCCCCCCACATACTACATCATTCTCTCCAGAAAGGAGCTTGATACCCCTTTGCTTGCCTTCTTGCAGCTGTTGTGAGTATTCCAATCGGACGAATATAGGCTGAATAAGCTTACCCTTTTTCCCTATGCTCTCCTTGTCCTCTGTAGGACTCTCTTCTGTTTCACACCTATGGATAGGGCCCACTAAGCAAAGAAATGATTATTGTTCCTACCGCAGACCGTCTGGCCTCCTCACCTGGGACCTTTGGATCAGAGATAAATTCAAAGCCCTCACCAGCCACACCAGGAGTGTCCGCAGGTAGTTCCTTTGCCAGCCGATTTTCTAAGAGATAGTGAAGACTTAGCACTAGGCTTCTCATCGATTTCGAGAAACCTGGCTATACTTACCTCCCACCTAAATACGTCTTGAGCAGCCAGCAGTGGAACCTTCCACCTCTGTAGCCCCTGTATTGCCTTGGCAGGTGGAGACTATCAAGAAGGATACTGATCATAATCCGTTTCTTCTGTCAAGAGGTGCACAAGATTGTCTCACTGACTTCTGGCAAGTCAAGAAGAACCCGGGAACCACCCTTGGACGCAGCACTGGACACCATAGGTGGGAAAGCCTTGCTGCTGAAATCCCCAGAATGCTCCATTGCCTTGCTCTCTGTGAGGGGAATGAATGATTAAATGTCCAGCAAATGAAGAAAAGTGCGCAACTTACTCCAGGATGATGCAAGAGAACTCCAGATGCTGAACCAGGATGAACCTGTTAGAGCAGGTGATGGTGTTGGTGGCTTGTCCCTGATTCTATGGGCTGTCTTGACATGTTTCGTGAGTACCTGCCTGCTTTTGTAGGAACGCCTGCATTGGTCAATAGGGCATCACATTGTCCCTCCATTCCTTTCAACGACATATTCCTTGCCGCCCACAAAAATTGGAGGAATTTTTGAGTGCTGGCTCCAGTGGTGATGCTGGTGGGTAGTAGCATTTTCAAATGTGTGCTTGCAATCAGAACAAAGAAAAGACATTCAAAGATGCTCAGAGGTATTCTACAAGGTATCAAACCATGTGCCTAAGGCCCTTCATCTTTTATGGCCAGACCCATCCAGCATCGTATCACCTGAATCTAAAAAAAAATGTAATATTTTGCAGCAACATTTTCATAAAGGTTCAATCACCAAGAGCGGAGGTGATATGGCTGAGTCAAGGCCATCTTGAAGCTGAAAACCAGAAGACCTTAAATGGAAGTGTCCCAGTGCAGTTCCACCTAGAATAAGAACAAGCTGCGAGGGGTAGCAGAAAATAGGAGCTGAGAATCCTTGTGCCCAGGGAAGGGAAGTGAAGGCCATGGTGTCAGGGATTCTATCTTGAAGGTGGAAACCAGAACAGAAACTGGAACCTAGGGTTGCATGGGAACAAAAAGGTAGTTGAATGTCAGAAGCTGAAAAGGTGGTAATACTCACACTCACTTAGCCGAGTTAATCCCCACTCAAACTGGTCTGGAGCACAAGGTCGTTCATACGCCACGGTGACAATGAAGTCTTCGCATCTTGTTCAGGGAATCCACTACCTAATCAGATCCTGAAAGTTTCCAACTCGCAATCGCTTAGAAGGTGAAGCATGCGTATGTCAACCTCATCTAACAAGTTATCTTCCACGCCCTCTGTGGCCGTAACCTCAAGATGACATATGGGTGTTGGTAGGATTCTAGACTAACGTTTACACAATTTTACCATACATATATGCTTGAACTTCAAAAAAGGCACTAACCCAATGTGTAAGCACAAGGAATAGGGTCTCATGAATGGACGTGTTTCGCTCTGCTGTTTAGCACGTGTCACGTCCTGCAGCAAGTCTCAGATAAAGTTGACAAGAAGATGGTCATTTGATACTTTACTGGTTATTCTATGTTGCAGAAAGACGAGTTGCATTAACGTCATGCGAAAGGCTTATAAACTGGAACTTGCCTTCGTCAGATAGCAAGTTCGCAGATCAAAATGGCAACACGATGACGGTGCACACATTGGTACACCAAATGGAGGCTCATTCTAAGGTAGATATAAATTTCTTTTTCCATAGTGTTCAGTGCGGTAACTAGCTCACTTGTGTGCGTATTTGGTCCATTCCAGTAGTCTTGCATCTACATCTACATATCCAATCCTAGGCAGAACCTACATGCAAGGAAACTCCCCAGCATATACACCAGCAAAGAGACCCTTAACAACCGGGTACGTTAGGCACTAAACTCTGGCTATTATCATGGGCTATGGCCCACACACAGTAATGTGACCCAGTAGACAGAATTTCAAATTGAATGGCACGACTAGCTAGGGGGTTGCCCATCGCATCACTCACCACCAAAGGAGTGGAGAGGAAACTAGGATGGACAGGGGTCTAAATATGGAATGACAACCATCATCGTTGGAAGGCGGCCAAGATAGGCAGAGGACTAGAACCTGTCCTGACGTGCAAGAGGACGAACAGTCTGACTCGCATGTAGGAGCAGGTAATATGACAAGATAGCTCCATGACAGAGAAGAGAAGGGAGCGGGTGTAGAGTATAGGAATGAATTCAATAAGAGCATACCTGGAGTGCCTCGCACACACAACCCCGACGAGACAGTGAACCGCGATGGCGACAACAACAATGATGGTGGCGTATCACCAAAGAGTGAGAATGAAGGTGAGCAATTTGATGGTGTACACACCACCTGAAAGGCAGACAAAGGGTGACGAGAAATGTACAGGATGATGTACAGTGTTCATGCCACATAAACATTGGAATGACGACGTTTACATCATCAGAAGTGATGAATCTGAGCTGAGAATGAGGAGATGGAAGATGTCTAAACCATAAACACAACCAAACAAGGAGAAGAACTTTGGAAGTCAGTAATCAGCAGTAGTAATATTACCGCATTCCATATAGGCAGTGTCATATCATTGATACAATAAAACTTTACTAATGAATGGTGATCAGTATTTAATGAGTAGCTGGCATAAAAAAGAGTATTGACTAACCATTATGTGACGGACCAACTCTTGTATAATGACTGGGTCATGTGTGACACTCGGTGTGATGGATCTACTTATTGCATAACGGATCAGCTCCAAGTTGCATGACAGACCACATTAATGCGTGATGGACTAACTATATATAGTGCGACTGACCCGACTCCGAAAGTCCATCCATGTCAAAATTATATCAAGAAGGTAGTTCCACAGCACATCTATCAGTTGAGGTTACTTTAATAGATGTCCAATGTCTATAAGCTCGCTGAAACAGTGGTATATGATCCATGACCTGTGACCGATCATGGAAGGAATCTATCTTACTGGGAACAAGGAATTTTAATGATTACAATTCTTGACAGTCAGATAGTCGATTTGGCCTGATCGGTACTGACCACAATTTATGAATATAGTATTCATATGTGATCAGTATGTAATCAGTAGTTATTTCTTGGCGTGGTCAGTCTGAGTTAGTACATATTGATATATACTGATCTTCTGCATGTACCAATCACAGTTACCGATCACAGATACAATGTAGTCAAGGAGACTGCAGATTGCTCCACTAATAATCAGTATACTAATCATAAGACATAAATAGAAATATCAAGATCCTCGTTTTCACTGTGACTGGGAAGCATGGGATCAGTTTTCATTTAGCTCATACTGAGGATAGGGTCCTTTCATGCACTACGATGTGTAGATCATGTCAACAGACAACTCTTCTGTTGGATATTACAGATAGACAAACAGTGTGCGGTTGTACAGCCACCAGATTACATAAGCATTAGCATACTTAGGATTTTTGTACAGTACCTTTACTTTAGTGACTACTAGGGTATTCTATAGGTTAAAGCTACAGGTATACAGTCCTGTTCTACCTTTTCTACATCTTCTGACCATCTCACAACTCTGAGTTTACCTCTAGAGTTCAGCGTGATGATCAGTACTTCATGCCGTCTAACTTTCGATTTAAATATACACGCAGACCACCCATTGAGTCACACCTTGTCACATCACGCACCTCTCACCTTACGTGTACCTCGACATGGTCTCGCCTGCCAAGCTTCAACAACTTTGTATTAGACACAATCTCTCACCCATCTTCTTTCATCAGCCTGGCACAGATAACATCATCATATCTCTCGATGGGACTTTTCCTGCATATGGCCTTAGCATCCATCTAAAGGAAGACAGGAAGTTATGGTTGGAGTCCCCTAATTACCTTGATCCTCACCATCCTTGGCAACCATACATCCCTGATGTTTGTAATGAAATCAATGAACGTTTTTGTTGGGTCAACTGGCGCCTATTTCAATTCGAGGCATACCAGATGGTTATGCAATTTGCGCCATTCCAGCTCACTGAACTAGCATCCCACCATGTCATTCCTTCATTTGGAGAAATCTCGATGATACCTCAAAACATCATGAAATACTTTTCCTGGCTTTCCAAGCAGGACTTCACTCTCCCCCCACAACCCTCTCCTGATCTCCTACTGACCAAAGACAATTGAGAAAGCATTGAAGCTACTGTCTCTCGAGCCAAAATAGAAGCTCTGGACGTCATCGGCTTGTGCATCTTTCGTTCGCATATCCACAACAAACCCCTTGGACCGTCCCCCCTCAATGATATTTTACCTCAGCTGGGAAATGCCCTGCATGGTATTGTTCTTGATCTGAAAATTTTATATCGCTTGGGATAGAAAACCATCAGGCATATACCCATTACAATCCTTGACTAGTCTGATCAGTGTCCACAGTACCATTCCACTGACCAATGGAAATAACTAACCACTGGTGATGGAATCACGAGATTGACCTCATAACTAGTACTACTTGTGTCTATTACTTATTGCCTTGCTCATCATGCATTAGCATAGATACTGATCACGACGTTACATTATTAACTACTACTTTGGACTCCTCAATTATCTGCTGATTACAATACTAACTTTTTGTTGCTTTGTTGTTGTAAGGCATGTGATGGCCCCGACATTTATTGTTTCCATTCACTGTCTACTGTCGTGGAATATGCAATTTTATTCCTCACGACATAATATTATAAAATCCTTCTCTTGTGCTGCAGGTAGTCTGGACTGTATCTACCTTCCTTTTTGAGTTGTACACTTGTTTGTCATGGGCAACGGGTTTGTTTATGTTTTGCACAGCTCTACTATGACACTGTTGTTTCGACTCTAACATTCCTCCACATGACTCATTATATATGATTCATCAAACATCACCAATGCCACTGGGCATGTGGAGGCACCCTGGGCCAGTGAGCATTTCTATTTCTGACACCCATTGGCTACACCCAGTCTTTGTGTCTAAAAACTCATATATTACTATGATGAGTTGCACAAAGAGATGCTCTAAGTATGCCTTCATTTTATTTACCCAACTCTCTACGCTGGCTTTTCTTTTCTCCGTATCCTGACTTTGGCTTTGTACACTTCATCGTGCACCTCTTCCAGGTAGCATGTTTGACGATCATGATAGGGTAGCACAGAGAGGTACTTTGGGTACGCTCCTAATATCTGGTGACATGAACATCATCAGTGACTCTGCTTTAGAGGGCCGCAGATGGAGGTGTTTCAGGTGCGCCTCATTTTAACCCAACCTGATCCTCTATGCTTGTCTTGTCATTCTTGCATAGGGTTATCGGTTCCTTCTTTCAGATTGTTTCTACACATGGGCCTGGCTGTTTGTCCTCTCATGTGTTAGGACGGGCTCGAGTCTCATCCTCTCCCTTTACTTATTCTCTGGCAACATGAAATGAATATGGTTGCCTTGGTCAGAATAGACTGTACTCAGTGTGGATGCCATTCATTTTGTTTTTATTCTTTGTACGGTGCAGGCATTATCCATTGTATTTCCTGGCGTGAACGCCATCTGTCTACTTTGATCGTTCTATCTACTGCTATAGTTTCAAATACTTTCCTTGAGGGTGTCGTAGAGTTGGATCCTCTCAGGTTGTCAAGGTTCACAGACATCTTGTTCTTGATCTTTGATGAAATACGTTATTGGGCATCACCCAGAGCTTCTTTGTCTCTGTCTCCATGGCCTACGTCAAGAGAATGAGACCACATAAGTGAGTCAAACCTCGGCAGCCTCAGCTACATAGTTTATTTAAACGGCCTGCAACTTGAATCGTCCATTTTGCAGGTTAGTATCCACTTCCACTTCCACTTCCACCCACACAATCACTGATTTACAGCATTGTATTTCAGAGTTTGAACGAACTGTATGCTTGACTACAATTTTAGTTGCTGTGTAGCTCAATGTGTTTCTTCACAGTATGACATGATATCTCCAGCTCAGCTTCAGGAGCTCTGCTTGCGACACGATTTCTTGCCCATTTATTTCAGGGGCCCTGGCACAGACAACATTGTTGTGTCTCTTGATGGAACTTATTCCACTCAAGGCTTCAGCGTTGGGTTACCAGATTACTTGAAGTTGTGGTCGGAGGTATCTGATTATCCTGACCCAAACCACCCTTGGCAACCTTATATCCCTACACTCACCTATGACACCCCTGAGGAGTATCGTTGGATTTCCTCTCATTTGTTTTGGTATGAGGTGTACTGGATGATCATGACCTATTCACCATTTCACCTTGTGGAGCCAGCCTTGTCGAACATCCCCTATTCATTGCGGCAAATTGCCACGATACGTCAAGAAATAAGAAACACCTTTCCCTCGCTTTCACAATCTACCCTAGGGTTTTTACCATTGCCTACCCAAGAAGTCTTGCATGCTCACAGAGAACAAGGAATACTCAAGGTCACTATCAGCGAATCTGGGTTTGAAGCTTTAGACATCATCAGTCTGGCTGTTTTCTGCTCCTATAGGTATCTATGTGCAGAGCCCCCTGATGACGTTCAATCTTGGTCGAGGCAGGAACTGCACAGTGTGGTCCTTGATCTCAAGACCATGCCCTTCAAGGATCTCAAAACCTTTGTAAAGGATCATGTCCCTGTTTACTATTTCTGTCATTGTGATGGCCTCAATCCATTCCCTCCTGAACTGATCAACACTAGGGATCGGAATGAATAAGTCGCATTGCAACACAATGTCTGCTCACAAGGCATCCAAGGCCAGGGCTCGTAAGGAGGGCCAAATAGTGCATCAAGCCCAGCCTTATGGACGTGCTCTGATGCAATCAGGCAAGAAGAGCTATTATGTGAAGTACAGCAATTGCTTCAAGAAAGCAAGCAAGAAGATCTTCGAGCAGCTCCAGAGGAACGGGACTGAATCCACACACAACCTTCCTACTGGCATCATTGGCGTACTCAAGCTTGATGACCCACCCACGGATGAAGAAGGTTTCTCTAACACAGACCCAACAGTAGTTCCTTTCCTCGTCCAACTTTCTCTACCTTCATCATCTCAGTGCCATCACCCGTGGCCTTGCCATGCGCCTCATCACTTACAGTCTCCTTGTCCGTTCCATCACTCCCATTCACCTCATCCATCTTATTGCTCCTGTTATCCTCGTCCATTACATTACCTGGGACCTTCTGATTCACAATTTTCTGGACCACAAGATCTGAATGCAGTCACTTGCAGGCTTCACAGTTGCCCCCTTCATCACAATGTATATCCAACTAATTTCTGTTTGTGTTGCAATCTGACTGCTCCATTAGGAAATACTTAGATGTTGTTTGTGTTCACCTCATCACCACCAGCATGATCATCAATCACACTCTCCAGTCCTGAATGTTCAACTGGAATCTCTAGTTGTTGAGTCCTGCATTGTACTGAGTGATTCTGTACCTGAATGTTGACAGCCCCCCACAGTACGTCTCTTACTTGTCCACGTCATCTGTTTTTATCTATACTTTACAAGGATATTGCCACAACGTGTGAAGAGCTCATTCCTCCTCCTGGAACATTCTCTAAGGCTTACTGCAGTGTAAGTTTTTTTGTTTTGATCAGGATGCCTACTTTCCTAACCTCTGATAGGATACATTTCGATGACTCTGTTTGCCCAACCATCCTCACAGTGATCATTGGTCACACTCTCCAGTTCTCAATTCTTTTTCCGCGCTGAGTGATTCTGTACTTGGACCTTGACAGTACCCCACAGTGTGTTTCTTACTTATCCCTGTTTTTTTTTTTTACCTATACTTTACAAGGATGTTGTCATGACTTGTGAAGAGCATGTTCCTCCACCTGGCACAATCTCTGAGGCTCGCTGTGATCTAGTAGGTTTTTTTTTTTGATCAGGAAGCCTGTTTTCCTAATCTCTGATAGGACATATCTTGACGACCTCATTTGCCCAATTGCCCTCACAATGATTGTCAATTGTGCTCTCCAGTCCCAGTTACTCAACCGGAATCCCCAGACCAGGGACGTCGATGAAATGAAGACAATGCCTGTAGTATCATAGGCACCAATAGAGGCACTCCCCCATGTTGAACAAGACACTAATCATGATAAACCATATGTAGCTGTGGTACTCCCTGGTGTTAAACACTTGAGAATAGGCCAGGAATCTCACCATGGGCAGCGAAGATGATAACTATGGTAAACCATGGGCACCAATGGAGGCACTCCTTGGTGTTGAACACTTGGGAGCAGGCCTGAGAATAGCCATGAAAAGTAAGAGATGATGTCTATAATAAACTGTGGGCATCAGTCCCTGGTATCAAACAGTGAATGTTGAATGGGAGGCAGTGACTTGAATGGCTATGACTGTGTCACAATGTCAAATCAGTAGGTAGCATCTTTGTTTTCTGTGGCAACATCCCAGGCCTACTTCCAAGTATTCAATACTGGGGAGCACCACAGACATTATCTTCATTTTCCTAGGCAATATTCCTGGCCTGCTCTCAAGTGTTCAATACCAGGGAGTATATCCATCTATGCCTGTTGTTTATCACAAATATTGTTGCCTTCTTGTCCCAGTGCTCAATATCTGGAATTCTTCCATTGATCTGTGATTTCATATTCCATGCCTGTCATGCCTGTCATCTTCTGCCTTACTATTGTTGATCTGAGTAATCATTCATGTGCAGTTTGTCCCAGCGCAATGATCCCACTTCCATTCCCCAAATTATACTATAGTCAACTGTATTTCCATTATCTACCCTCACTATTCCACATCAACCACTTGTTAATGGCTCTAGAAGCATTGTGTGTTCTCAGGAAGGTCAGGGAACCAGTTCTGGAGTCCACTGTGAGTAACCAAGAATATATTGAGAGGATATAAAGGATGTACAGACCTGGAGTCCACTGTGAGTAACCAAGGAGGAAACAACAGTGGACTTTCAGGATAAGTGCAGTTGTGGAATAACAAGTGTAAACAAATGAGCCACAATGAATGTGAATGTAATAAGGGTCGCTTCTGTATGGGTAGAGCAACCACATTAAGGTGAATCAACTAGAAAAAGTGGTGAGTATCTAAAGTGACCATAGGGAATTCAATGGGAGCAGTTAGAAGATCAACATAGCATTTGCCAAATCACAAATCTTAACACCTATCTCATCATGTATACCCTCCACTGGATGAAGTTGCATTTCTTGATTACCCTTGTTCCCCTTATTTTTCAGCAACTGGAGGCATATTTCTCTACTGGCTGGAGATTCTTTTGGTCACTGCTTTCTTATATCTGTGTTCATACTTGCTTCAAAGGACATCTGCAATGACATAAATCCCAATAAGTCATGGTTTATTGTCACTCCTGGTATGTGGGCAGTGTCATCCATTACCACCCAGGCCAGCATTTCCTCCTCCTTCAAATCCTACTACCACAGACATACCATTCCTGTCATATTTACTGTTTACCTTTCCCATTTCATTGGCTAATTTTATGCCTGCCATTGTCTCTTGTAGTGGGTGACATGGAGTACTATTGGTGATGGACTACTTACTTCATCTCACATTGGACTCTCTTGTACTTCATAGGTATATTTGTTGATATGTATTATAGAGGGAACAGATGGGATAGATATTTATAATCTCTCTACTTTCTCTGACTTAGCTACCTTCAGTTTGTGAATGATAGTCATATACTCACTGTTCTGCACATCTTCTAGACAGTGCCTACTCAGTAGGTGGTGAGTGGGCAGTAAATGGATAATTACTTTTTTGTTGTTGAAAAGTTTAGATTGAAAAATAATATCTAAAATATTAAATATTAAGTGTGAACAAAAGGTCCAATAACATATTGACTTGCTTTCAAGATATCTTGTCTATCAAAATTTAAAATTTCTGATGAATGAAAAATACATTGTAAAATTCTAAATTATGTGCTAACTTTTAAAGAGATTTAAATTCATTATTTTATTTGCCATTTTGTAGGCTTCTATTGATTAATGTGCAGCTCTTATCTTCACAAATATTTTAAAGACCATTGTTGGTTTCAAATTTAAATATATCTTAAATGCAAAAATTAAATTTTATATTTGAGATTGTTATTCTAAATGTGCTATAAATGTCATTATCCTGTTGAAAGATAATGTCTTCATTTGGAATTCCAGATTCCTTCATGCTTTGCAATAACCCCTTCTTCAAAATTGTCACATATTGCTCAGCATCCATTCTTCCCTCCACTTCACTCAAGATCCCAACTCCATTCCACCCTATACAACCCCATACCATCAGTGAACCTCCTTCAAACTTGACTGTACCTTTGATCTCTCTAGCAATCAACCCCTCTCCTTTCTTTTTCCACACATATTCCTGCCCATCTGATCCAATCCTATTGATTTTGGTCTTATCTGACCATATGACTCTCTTCCAGTCCTCCACAGTCCAATGTTGGTACTTGTAAGCAAAGGCAAGTCTTTTTTTCCTATGTCCTTGAGAAAGTAGAGGCTTTTTTTTCTTCACTACAGCTTTGAGAGAGGCTTCTTTAAGGATATTTCTCACTGTCTGAGAACAAACAGGAGTATTAATGATGGAATTGATAAATTGAGTGGTATGAACAGCATTTTTGGCCTTGCCAGTAATGATTTGTTGAACAATAGCCCTTTTATTGGTAGAAGTAAGCTTTGAAGGATGGCCACCATGAAGCCTAGGCTTTTTTGTTTGAAGTTCCTAAAGAACCTCACATACTATGGACTTCCCTAGATCAGTTTGGATAGCAATCTTTCTGGAGGAAAGGCCCATAGAGGAAAGAGAAATAATGTTGTTCTCTTGAGAGGTGGAAATAGCTTTCATGGTAATGATGGGAAAATTAGCAAGAAATAATGGGGTGTATATAGTGTCTTGCATTTAGTTACATAAAGGTGACATAATAGAAGCATTACCAAAGAGATGTAATCATGTTATAGCATGCTAGGGTCCAATATATGTAATCAAAACTTTAAGTCAAAAAACTATCCAGATAAGTCATCATTTTGAAATGGCTACCATTTCATCAAATCATATCCAAATGACTTGATTCTTATATCTATTAGAAGCCAGGAGTAAGTACTATCTTTGATATACCAAGATAATATGGCTAGATTCAGTGATTATTGAAGACCATTATGTTTAATGTAAAACATGCAAACATCCAGACAGTTTTTTGAGCCACTGTAGCCTTTTATTTCATATTTTTTATCTTATAGTTTTATATTATGACCAATAGTAACTTACCTGATAGACACTGCTATTTACTCTTTATGGTATATAACATGTGCAAATAGAACCATATATATACAAACTTCAAGTTATATATAAACTTCTAAAATACTAAATACTATATGATTACTTTTTTCATATTTAAAAGTCATGTGGCTCAGCTATTGTCCATTCTACCTCTTGATTATATAATACAAACCTTTACTCTGTACACACCATCACTCCCTCTGCTTTATCTAGTTGAATACTAAAAACTCTTTTAAAAAGTTCTGAAAAAATTCTAAATCACTCAAGAATATAGAAAATGTGTGTTGACTTGATGGACAAAGAGAATTGAAAGCTGATGTGGTTTAAAGCTAATCAATGCATGGATCAGCATTAATAAGCCTTTTATTTGCATTTTATTTGTTCCTAATATGTCTAGACATGCTAGATGATTGTAAAACTTACTGATAATGTATTTGATATGCAATATAACTAATGTTTTCTTGCTTTAACTCTATAATTTTCATAATTGATTTTATTTATTAATAAGATCTTTATTGTTGGATTTCCCTTTGAACCTATACTTGATATATCTTAACAAGTGTCTATTATCTGCATTGGCCTAATGGATGATAATATTGATATCATATTCTTATTTTCTTAAAAGATATGAAACTTAATTTTTATTTTACTTTAGAGCATTACTATGAAAATCATTTTTAAAAAGAAGTTCTATTATTACAACTTACTCTTTTTCTTTGTCTATTATTCTTTAGATTACCTATGCAATTTATCTGATTGAATGATATTTCTTTTCATTGATAACTTATCATTGTTTCATAGTATCCTATAATATTTTATTTGCTTTATTATTAAATACCTGTTCTTATTCTTCTCTATTCTTCTTTTATGTTCTATGTTTATCAATCTTTGTTCCTTGATGCTCTATGATCTTCCATAGCTTAGATATATAAACTCTCACTCTATATTTTGCACCACTAGGCTAAAGCTCCTTTGTATCTCTATCTCTTAAAATATATTGTACCACTAAATTTCTTGAATGTTCTCTGAAACTCTCTCTGAAACTCCTTGAATTTTTGATCATTTTTAGACTCTTCTTGTGTATCTTTATTCTATATTTGAGTAAACACTTATCTTGAACCTCTGACCAACCTTAAGAATCTCTATTGGTCTTTGTTCTACCATCAAGCAAATGCTTCTCTCAAACTCTTGACCTTTGAAACTCTCACAAAGACTATACTCATCCTTATTTAGGCCAAGTATAATATCTATCAAGTCTCAATTTTCTAGCTTTACGAATTTAACTCTATGTGTTTGCTGATTGCTTACACACTGGGAATATTTAGATTTCAAGGACCCCAAGCATACCTCCAGAAGAGCTCAAAAGTGGTTTGAAGAGCAGGAAATCAAGCTTCTGGATTGGTCTGCACAATCTCCAGACCTCAATCCTATTGAACATAGTTGGAATCACCTCAAAAGGTGCTTATCAGCCTATGAAAGTGCTTCTATGGGGATTCATCAACTATAAGATAGGGTAATGGAGGAGTGGGGGAAGATTTCTGTGGAACAGTGTTAGAAATGGATAGAGAGTATGCCTAGAAGGATTGAAGCAGTTATCAAGGCCAAAGGAGGTCATACCAAGTACTAAATACTCAAATTTATATAAAGTCAAAAAATTGTCTGGATAAGTCATCATTTTGAAATGGCTACCATTTCATCAGATCTTATCCAAATGACTTGATTCTTGTACCTATTGGAAGCCAGGAGTAATTACTATATTTGATATATCAAGATATCATGTCTAAGTTTAGGGGCTATTGCAGACATTGTGTTTAGTGCAAAACATGCAAACATCCGGACAGTTTTTTGAGCCACTGTATCTGTATGGCAGCATTGGTAAATATAGCTGAGTGGTGGAAATGAGTAAATAAGAGAGATGAAATGTGCACTATGATGACTTCAGTAAAGAAGTATCAAGAAAGAAACAACCAGCAGACCTACTATAATTATAAAAAGAAGAAGAAAAGAGCTTTAAGTCTAGTATTTTTCACTAAAGGAAAAGTACAAGAGAACCAGACTGGAGATTTATATACTACCTATGGGTTTATACATGTTTGGTTATATTTGTACATGTTATACACCATAAGAAGTAAATAGCAGTGTTTATTAAATAAATTATGATATAAGACTATAAGATAAGGAATATGAAATAGAAGGCTATCTGTATGGCAGCACTGGTATGCATAGCCTTGTAATAGTGATTGATAGATAAGGGAAATAAGGGGTAAGTCATAAGAGCATGGCCATATGACATATTAAATGAAAAAGAAGCATGATGAGAATCATAAAGATTATATTTGTGAGTTATACTTGATCATAGATCCTTATTTATCAATCTGGGAATAAGTTATGTGATCATGGCAGTGTCATGGTGACTGATAACTTATTTAGAGTTGAGAAATTTGACTAAGTGTACTTGAGCACTTGTAAGAAGCTTTTGACAACTGTAACATGCATAGCCAGTGTGGCAGATCATATGGAAAAGAATCATAGCATAGGGTGGTAGAATAGCTCTGTGGTGGAAGATTTAAAGAAGAGAAGCATAATAGAAATCATATGGGGCTGTAATTGTGAGTTATAATAAATTGTAAATTTTATTTATCCATACAGAAATAAGTCATATGATTATAGCTATGTTATGGTAACTGTCTGAAGTCAAAGATATTATAGTAATACTGAATAACTCATCTAGAGTTGAGAGAAATAATTAAGTGCATTGAGTACTTGTAAAAAGATTTAACAACTGTAACATTATTGATGCTTGCAAACATCTTTCCTTTGATCTTCCATTGACAGCCATACCTATGTTTTGGCTTATAGTTCATCTGCTTTATTATCTAGTTAGTGTATGACTTGGACCTCAGTTAAACTGGCCATCTTCAGCTTCCTGTGAAAGTATGTTAGAGAGCCCAGATGCTGCAAGTGAGTTGTCTAGCAGGTCCTTGAGTCATTCTTAATGCTAACTTGACATTATAGCCAACAATATCAGTGCTGTTCTTTGTTTAGGAAATACCAAGTAAACTGCTAGATATCACTATAAATATATCCTTCAGAACCAATGTAACTATAAACTAGACATAGAACAGTTTTATCCTCTAGATCAAACAGAAGATATTTCAAGAAAGTATTTCCTCTTGAATAAGTAAGAAACATGGTTAATTGGATGTCTGGTTGTGCTTCAGTCTCTAAATAAGAGTATTTAAGATGATCAGTTGGCCTTTGACTAGCAGAGAAAGTGGCTATAGAGATAGTAGATGTTACTTGTAGCAAGTAATGAGGTGGGGTGTAGTTTGTATAGGCTAGTAGTGGGCTATAGATATAGCAAGATAAATGGTAATAAGCTTAATGGAAGCTTGAAAAGGAGTTTTGCCTAGACAACAAGTCTATGGGCAGATGGATATGAAATAGGTTGATTGACAGAGAAGTGGGTAGAAAAGATACTAGGAATTAGAATTCCTATGAGAATATCTTCTAGGTGTGGGAAGGATATTGAAAAGAGGTAATCTAAAAGGGGGAGATCCAGAAGGATGTTTTTTAAATCCTTAATTGGCTGGACTGTATTTGATGTGTTAAGCTCTTATGACTCTTTGAGATTGGGACTCACTTGGGGCTCTTTTTGAAGTTAAGTAAGAAGTATTGAAGCTTAGTTGTAGCTAATTGAGGATTCTCCTGTCCTCTGCTGTATTCATGGTCTTATATACTACAGTATAAGAGGGCTATTCTATAGCCTTTCCACTTCCTGGAATTCTTTATTTAGAATCTAGACTGGTCAAAGTAACTAGATATGACTTCCCATGACTAGTAACAAGCTTTGCCTCACATATGACTTTTCATAACTATTATAGGCTATGCAAGAGTATTATTGAAGCTATGCTTTCTAATTTAAAAGCTATAGAATTGTCATTCACTAACTTCAGAATGGGTACAAGTAATATATAGCAATAAGGCTATGGTTATTTGAATTGGATTATAGTACCTTTATAGAGTGCTATGCATAACTAAGCAAGTCACATGATAGAGGGTCTTGATCATATGATGCCTTCATTGGAGTTGGGTGGCTGTGCATCTATAGAGTTCTAAAATATAAGGAAAAACTTATTAAAGATTATTAACAATGATATTAAAGATATAGTAGAGAGATAAATTTATATCTCAAGAAGTTGGAAGGTAGGATATCTGAGAGATTAAGAGTAGCTAGTCCATAAGATAGGATATCTTAAGAATAGAGGTAATAGGAAACTAAGTTGGGAAATAAGGATAGAAAATAAATAGAGTAGAATAATCATGGCTTAGTAAAATAACTGGCCTGACTTAGTATGATTTCATTTTTGTGCAGGTCAATAGAAGTACCTCTTGAAGGTTATAGAGCATTGTGATATAACTAATACCAAGCATACATTTGCTTCTTTGCTGAAGAAATATTACTTTCTGAAGAACAGAGCTCCACTTGATTAAAAATTATAAATGTACTTCCAGATTATAATTGGGTTGTTACTATATTTAATGATTGGAACTTAATTCAATATCTCATATGCAGTGACACAACTCACTCAGATATCAGCTAATCATTATCTAAATATCTAAATCATACATTATATACATACTAGTATCTCCTTGAAACCTTAAATTATACTCTTATTGTAGAAGCTAACTGCTCCTTATGTTTGCAGGAGCTGTTTATAAGTTTCCACAATATTCCTTATGATTCTTTAAGATATCCTTCTATGCTCCATGTCTATCTGCTTGTGATCTTAGTCTAGTTAGGTTATTGGTTCAATCCAGTTTTTTCAGTTTTGAGTCTAGTTTTTCTATGATTTCTTATTTATTTTCTTTTTTTTTACTCATATAAACTTATGGCATCTTGCTGGAAATAACTTGCCTTTATTTACATTACTTGGTCTAACACAATTTAGCCATTCTTTCTTATTTACATCTTAGCTCACTTGATCTCCTTGATACTATTAAGTGAACTCAATCTGTTACACTTATTTTAATTAGATTTCATCTCAATTGGTTTCCTTGATACCATTGACAGCAGCATGGTGTGCTGTTCAATTTATTTACATAAGTATCTGAGTCATGAAATATGCCTAGACTATAAAGTCTTGTATTTGATATATTAAATAATAGCTGAATTTGATTAGTTTTTGTTCTGCCAATTTAATATATCCTTTAGTAGGCTCTATCATGAGCCTTTGAGATGCTCAACTTACCCTCATTATCTGTTGTTTATTGTCATCTGCTTTTATTCTGATATTTTATTCAGTTTTTACATGCTTTAGAACTTCACTCATATCAATTTGGAGAAATAATCATGAATTACCATTTATGACTGAAAGCCCAGTTAAAAAGCTTAGTCTAAACACATTAAGATAAAATACCACTCTTTATTCAAGATTGTATTAGTAAGAAAGAGTAAATTAAACTTTACTATATGTTTAAGATTAATAATCGCATGAATATGTTCACTAGAAACCTTAAATACATAAAGTTTAAGAAGTTTGGAACTCAGCTTAGACTCTATATATTCTTGTTCTCTGAATAAAAATATGTGAAGATTTACTCCTCTGATAATATGTTTACTATCCACCTTTAATAAACAAAGCAAGAAAGAGTGTTAATATATTTATTTTAATTTTATCTTAGAATAGATTAGATTCATTATTAAAACTCTGCTAGAGTTATCTAATAACCATGTATGTATATTCAAGTTCAACAGATAAAATAATCTTAAATCTTTCACATCATAATAGCTTTAGTGTACTCATATAAATGTGAAAACATATCTATTATTCATTATATATATATAAAAGGAGTCAATCACATATAGAATTCAGACCATATATTTGTACACTGACTTCAGAATTTGCAAATCAAACTTATGCAATATATTTACCACAAGTAGAAGAAAAATAGTGAAGCTCAGAGGTAATAGTTACTTCATAAATATATTCTATAAGTACTGCTAAGTGTTGGTAATGATAGCTGATTTGAAACACTTACCATGATGGGAACAAGGGAGTTTTCCTTCAGAATGCATTTCACTATGACATTCTTTAAAGTCTTGCTGAGGTTATATACAGTGGCTTCCAAAACTATTCCAATATCTAACCTCAATGTAGTGCACTTTACACACTGCAATCACCTGTGAGAATTTCGCTTAGATGTAGCAGAACAAATAATAGCACATACTCCTGGCTACCTGCTGGTCATTGGATCATGTGATTTGGTTTAGATTGGCCACAAATATGATTAATTTAAAATAGTAACTGCATTGGAATGGTTTTGGAACTTTTAAACTATAAGATATCAATGAAGAATAGATATAATTGCTATTGTGTTATGCTACAAACAAATATACACATATAAACATCATATCTGAGTTTGAAAATATTCACATAACTCTTTACTTTCAACCACTATCATCATGCAGTCTTTTTTTACTACTCAAAAGAACATCATTTTCTCCCAACTTGATGCTGGCCATTCTGTCTGCTCTATTGCCTCTAGTACTGGTCTTGGTATTGCTACCATCTCTAGACTTCATTTCAAGGAACATTCTGAATTTCAAAAGTCTACTAGAGGTCATCTATTAAAGCTTTCCTTTACTGATATTTACCATGCTATTTGTTTAATCTCAAGTTCTAAGGCAGAGAATGCAGTTCAGGTGGCCAAATTCCTCTCCAATATTACCACCCAGTTCCTCCATCCTAATACTGTCTGCCACCACCTGAAAAAAGCTGATATGAAGGCTATAGTTAAGGTTAAATGCCCTCTTCTCTCTGTTAAATATTGTAAGGCCCATTTGGACTATACATATGCTCACAAGGACTGGACTGTGGATGATTGGAAAAGGGTAATTTGGTCAGATGAGACTAAAGTTAATCGCTTAGGGTCAGATGAATGCAAGTGGGTGTGAAAAAAGCCAGGTGAAGGCCTTAGTGATAGGCTTGTGAAAGAAACTGTTAAATTTAAAGGTGATTCTGTGATGGTATGAGGTTATATAACCTGGGAGGGAGTTGGCTATGCTACCAAGATTGATGGTAGGATGGATGGGGATCTTTCCTTACAGATTTTAAAGGATGAACTCCTCAATACTCTGGAGTATTATGGTCTAAATTCTTCTAATACCATCTTTCAGCAAGACAATGATCCTAAGCATACCTACAAGAAGATCAAGGACTGGCTAGAGGAGCAGGATTTCCAGACTATGAAGTGGCCTGCACAGTTCCCTGACCTAAATTCCATTAAACATCTTTGGGGTTACCTCAAGAGGAGGCTTGCAGAGTATGAACATCCCCCTAATGGAATTTTGGAATTATAGAAGAGGATTCAGGAGGTATGGAAGGGAATACCAGTTGTGAAGTGTCAAAAGTTGATTGAGAGCATGCCTAGGAGGGTTGAGGCAGTGATCAAAGCCAAAGAAGGATATACCAAGTACTAGAGATATCAAATATCCTAACTATATCTGAAAGTCTCAAAACTGTTCCAATGCAGCTACTGTTTTGGAATGGTCATATCTCAGTCATATCTGGACCAAATCATATGATCCAATAACCAGCAGGTAGCCAGGAGTGTATGCTATTATTTGTTCCACTACATCTAAGCGAAATTCCCACAGGTGATTGCAGTGCGCTTTGCACACTACATTGAGGTTAGATATTGAAACAGTTTTGAGAGCCATTGTATATATAGCTTCTCAAGCATTAAGGACTTTTTGGAGAAAATATAGTCTAATATATAAAATTTAGGCAGCTAGATTGCTAAAGAGTCCAAGATGATAAATTTTCAAATTTGGGGTTAAATAGCATGGGCAGGGACATATGCTCTTGTCTTAAATAGTTGCAAGAAGAATTCTGAGGTTTAATTATTAGTACTATACAATTAAAAGCCATTCATCTTACTTTTTAGAATAGTTGGCCAAATATGTGAATGTTCTAGGATATACATGCCTGATGATGCCATCAAAACACTTGACTATGATACTATTCTAATAGGCTCTAATGAAATCATCATTCAGTAGAATCTTTCAGATTGCATAAACAAGTTCATGCTTGTAGTGAGTGATGAAATTGCTATTGTTCTTTTTGTCTAATAGTGCAGATGTAAAGCTATGGAGTGACTAAGAAAGCTACAATTTCTATAAGTTAGCTAGATGTTATCTAGTAATTCAATCAACTCTTACTGGCAGAATGAATGTGATAGAATAATAAATATTACTGCATGGGGTCTATTGATAATATTTTAACAAGTTTTCAAAGTAAAAATAAATTGGCCATGCTTTAGCATTGCCAATCTAAGCTAACCATATGGAATCTGACCAAAACATAAGTTCTGCTATCATTCTTTCTATCTTGCACCTGTTCATTTTTTTTATCTAATGATTTCATTGTGAGCTTTGTTCCATATGTCTGATATATAGAGTTTATTATATACCTGCTGTACTTGATCATTAATAGGGGATCTTTAGATCTTTAAAGCTATATATGAAATTGAACAAATCTCTAAAAATATATGGGTCCAATTTGTTTAAAAGAAGTTAGATGCAATCACTTTGTGGAGGCTTTAGCAATGACATTGCAGATAATATTCAGAATCAGCTGGTAATAAAATTCCTCAATGAGGAAGGGCTTACCATTTCCTGCTCAATTGGACTTTCTGGTTGAAATAAGACCATATACTAGTCCTGTTATGATTTCTCTTTATTGGCTTATCTATTCTTGTCCTTTCTCTTTACTAGACCTTGTGCCCTCTACCCCCAGTTCATGGCCATCCTCATCTATCTGCTTTCTGATGTGATATCCTGTTACTAGGACACTAAGCTCCACATTAATGACACATACCCAGCTCTTCTCCCACTATTATGATATTTTCCCTAACTACCATCTTTTCCTATGCTCCCAGTCTTCTTTCTATTCCATTGATTAATGTCTTAATTCTGTTTCATACTGGTATATCTTCATGGTTTCTTCCTGTCTCCTATCTTGTTGGTAACTTATATAAACTAAGCAGTGCTCCCATGTAACCCCAAGCTTAGTCTACTTGGAATAGGTGTTTCTTGAACTGACACTCTAGCTTTCTTGACTTGCTCCCAGAAAGAGCATTACAGAACTCTCCTACCTTGACCTGAAGCTCCCAGTCCAAGTCTGTGCTTAGGCCTACCTGGCTGAAAGCATAACAGGTCCATTGTCATTAGTTCTTGCTAAGAAGGTTATCTGTGGTTAATGCCTACTGCTCCATATGCATATTCTCTATATGAGCATCAAAGCCATCTAGCTCTTTAAGACTAAAGTCTGATATATAAAGAACTTTCTTTACCAGTTTGTTTATCTCAGACAAGGACTTGTTATGGCTCCTAGAGAAAGCCCAGCTTATAAGATGTCAGATTAACATATTCTTCCAAGGCCATAAAGGTGGCAGTACTTGGGGTCAGACATCCAGTTGAGTAGAGAGAGGCATATTAAAGCAGATAAATCATCTAAAGTTAGAAAAAAATCTGAATCATGAGATAGATAGTAATAGTAGTTGCAAGCAATGCCAAATCTGTTGAATTATGAATATATTTAAATTAAGAGACAGGTAATAAGGTGATTATGAGAAATATCAAATCTATTGAATTGCATGTAGAAAGAGTTGTATATAACCAATAATATAGAGAAGAGTATTGCTGACTGGTCAGGCACAATAGAGAATTCTGGAAGAATATCTTCTCAATATTTTATAGGTAGCTTCTGGGATCATTGCCCAAGTTGTGAAGGCATTAAGGCTGTAAAGTTACTATTTGTAGTTTTTTCATAATGTATACTGGGGTAAGATAGGGGGATTTGAATATGTGATTGTTTATATGATGTGAAAAAAAGAAAAAAGGACTAAAGGGAAAGTTCTAGAACAAGGTCAGAGAATGGTTCACTTGATGTTGCTTCATATAATTTAGTGGGATGGAAAGGGATTTTCTAGAACACACTAGCAACTCTAGCTCTTTTCATTGATGGCCTAATTGCACAGAGGTTCTATTGCAACTGAGTATGCTAAGCTTAATAGATGGGCCATGGTAGTCACTGCTATGTGAGTGCCCTTAAGAATTCAAAAGTTTGTATATAGGTATCCCTGCACTTAGACATAATTGCACAGGAGTAGATGCAATATAGGGACAGGAGCTAAATAAATGCCATTTATATACTGGAATTGAGTCATAAGTAGCTGCCACAATATATGGGCTATATGTATTAAATAAGAAAATCATTGTTGTTTCTCATGTTCATTACTTCCAGTGATATGCCTATTGTTATGCTTGGCCTAGATAAGAACAAGCATTAGAATGAAGACACACAGGAAGGACCCTTGGAGTGATCAAGGGTTCAAAGGTTCAGATGGTTCTGAGAGTTTCAGTGGTACAATGTATTCCAAGGGGATAGAGATACAAAGGAGCTCTAGCTTAGATATACAGGATATAAAGTGAAGGTTTATATACCTGAGCTAAGGAAGGTTATGGAATATAGAAGAACAGGAATTGATAAGCATAGAATATAAAGGAACAACAGAGAAGAATAAGGGCAGGTTGATCAATGATAAAGCAAGTAAAATATCATGGAATGTTATGGAACAATGGTGAGTCATTAGTGAAAAGAAATATCATTCAATCAGTTAAGCCATAGAGATGTAGTAACTGAAGAAAAGAATAAGTTATAACACAAGGAGAGCCTGAATGTTGATCAAAGGTTCAATGAATCAGAAAAAGATCTGGTAGAACATTTAAGAAGAATTCAGTGATATGATATATTTCAAGGGGAGAAAGTACAAAGGAGATCTAGCTTAGTATTATAAGATATAAAGCAAAGATGTATATACTCAAGCTGTGAAAGCTCATAGAATATGAAAGAACAAGGATTGATAAGCATAGAATAATAGAGAAAGAGAAGAGAAGATAGTCAATGATGAAGCAAATAAAACAACAAGAAATACTATAGAATCATAATGAGTCATCAATGAAAAGAAATAACATCCAATCAGGTAAATTGTGAAGGTAATCAAGAAGAAAAGACAAGTGAGGAAAGAGTAAATTATAACATTACCCCCTTAATACATTAAGTTTATAATGAAGACCATTTAAAAATGAGAGTAAGAGGGACCAGGAGACCCAGTTACATTGACTTCTGCAGTTTCATCAAAGAGTTCTTCACAAGAGAAGGGAGGATTAGAAGAAGAAGCACTTTAGCAAGCAAAGGGGCAAGGGGGTTAATGATGATCTGCAAAGATTCAAGCAGAATGAGTGAAGCAATAAGAGAAGTGGGAGGATGTGGAAGTGGAAGAAAAGGAAGAAGCAGGGTGACAATAAAGAGAATAGTGATTCTGGGAGTGACCAGGGACATTGTAGAATAATTGAATCATGCTAAATACAATGTTCTTTTTGTTGCTCTGATTGTTTCTTCAAGTAATATAATAATTTCTGACAATCTTGAGCAGTTTGGCCAGACTCACAAATAGTTCCTGTTTGAGCCTCTCAACCAGTTTGTCTCCTACATGTATGAGATCAATGTCTTTAAGAATGGACATGTACCATTCCCAAGAAAATTTGTTGAAAGCTTGATAAAACTCTTACTGAGGGATGTACATAGTGAATAAATGTTCCTTTACATATTCCTATGATCATTGAAAACAGTTAGCCATGCCAAAACATTTATTAGCTGGGGTACACAGTTCTTTAGCATCAATATAAGGCTTAGGAATAAATATCATATTAGAGGCTGTTATCATGGAGTTGCTCTTGCCACAAGTGGCAATTGCCATCATATCTTGGAAAAAGAAGGAAGCTACAGAAGCCAATAAAATATAAAAAACAGTAAGTAATAAATATATTCCCATTTATCAGGCAGGGACTAAGAATAGAAATGACTAAGGGTAGTGATCATAATAGAAAACGAAAAAAGGAACAATAAAGAAGCTGCCAAACCAATCAAGATTTGAACATACAGTACATAGAAAAATACTTATGTTGTAACATAATTAAAACTAGTAATAAGAGGAACACAAGAAAGAAAGGTAGAGAGAAGTAAAAACAGAGAAGATTCTGGCAATGTAGAGAGCAGATGTATGAAAGACACCTTCAAGTCAAGAATATTAGCATGAAGATTACAGTAAGGTGCAAAAGCGTTCCAATAACTAATGTTAATATAGTGCATGCAGTGTACCACAATGCTCCGTGGGAATTATGCTTAGCTATAGTGAGACAAATACATGTACACACTCTTGGCTACCTACCAGTCCTTGAGTCATGTGATTTCACCTACAAATAGCTGAAATATAGCCATTTCAAATCAGTAACTATATTGGAACAGTTTTGTACCTTTTTGTATTGATAATGAAATAATGGGATATTTGCTTGTATTTTGTACTACAAACAACAGAATACATATTATCACAATGTCTGAGTCTGAAAATGTTCTCACACTTCTTGACTTTCAACCACCACCATCATGCAATCTCT
>JBBPTW010000059.1:0-41844 GCA_038094575.1 Phylloporus cf. nigrescens | reverse complement strand
TCCGGAATTGTCCGGAACAATTCTATGTTCAACACCAGCATGTCACACTACCTGTATGCATCCTCATCTACAGCCCCAAAATGTAAAAGCATTGACCTAGAGATATCCAGAAGCAGTTTCAAGAAGTAATGGCAGTCATGCTCTCACTCAAGCAGTCACTATCTCTCACTTCTCTTTCCGACCTCTGTGGCGAAGAACTTGAAATCTGAGAGATCGTTGAGCCAATGAGATCATTACTCAATGGAGTACTTAATGAGAGGAAGCCCATCCATTCACTCCATGCCTCATTTCGTGACTTTTTACTTGATGAAGCCCACAGTTCCATGTTTCATGTCCCCATTGAACCCTGACATCACCTTTGTCTTGGGCATGCATTATTCACATATATGGGTTGCATGCTCAAGTTTAATATCTGCAACCTGAAAGACCCCAACCTACAGAGCCAGGTGAACAAAGCCATCCCTCCCCACCTGTCATACTCATGCCAACACTGGATGTCTCATCTGCGACATATAGAGTATTCTCCAAGCTTGTTGGATGAGGTCACCACCTTGTTTGAAACCTCCTTCCCTTACTGGCTTGAAGCCATCAGCCTCCTCTCCCATTCCTTCCTGCAGTCCATCTTATCTGCCAAAGAGACATGTATGATATTGAAAGACTGGGCCAAGGTGAGGGGATGTATTGCAGTAAGAGATCAGTTCTCAACATATTATTGATAGGGCCATTCAATTGCCATCCTAGCATTAGAAGCCTTCCAATTCCTTGAGATGTTTGCCCCTGTGCTCAGACAATGTACTCCCCACCTGAATGATATTGACCTCACATTATGGACTACATCAATCCTGCTTACTATAACAAGACTCAGGTAATTCCAGAAATTTTGTTCGGGGACTTTGTGTATGGTACATGCAGAGATGACACTCGGCAGAGGCACAGAAGACGACGAAGGGATGGAACACGGTAAATCAGTCTTGTGACCCAAATCAACAGACCTACAGACGCGACCGCTTCGTGTTGTTTCCTCTACCTTTGACTTCTGACCCCATAAGGGTACGTTTACTCCCTGTCTTTAGCATTTGGTTGGTAGATGTGGCATATTGTAAGACATGGATGTGCTGTTGCCTGTTGTCCAACCACGTGCAGTATTTATCTTGACCTGCTTCAACTGTGTCCTTCATCGGAATATCTTCACCAATATCAATCGCCTCTCACATCTCCTTCAAAATGTCGATGAATATTCTATGTGTGATGTAGTCATTAGAAATGCATGAGGGCTTGAAGAACTGAAACAGCCTCTGGATCCCCGCCTCAAATGCTACACCGCCCTTGCCTTCCAGGAAGTACGGACTGAGGGATTTCAAGATTTGTTCCTCATTCACCGACTCCCTCCAATAGGCAACATCACTGATGGTGCAGGGGAAATTTGAGTCTGTTAACCATGCAGGAACAGGGTAGTCATTTGCATCATTGGCATGGTGCATGCTCCCCTTGTATGCTTCTGCCGCGGGCAAATTTGTTATGGGAACCAACCGTGGTACTAAAGAGGTTGCAGAGTATGTGTCCTGGGATCCAGACATGGTGGCAGTGGCGGTGACGGAAGGAATAGGTGGAGTGGCACTGAAGTTGACCTGTGTGGAGTCAGTCCACACCCTTGACGTGTCATAAGGGCCGGCCTGGGTGACTGACAAAGACCATAGAACCCAGAAGATGGATTCAAGATCGTGATAAACCGTTTGGGGTATTTCCCCTTCTCGACTGCTCTCACAGAGGAGTGCGGTGGCCATGTAAGGTAAGGTGCCCTGAGTGAGGATGAGCAAGCTTAAATATATTGATCAAATAAATCTTACGGTAACAACACCAGACCTATCCTTGGACTCCGTGTCCAGCAGGTCCATCTCCGAACCCCAATCTCCAAGCAGACCTGCTCACAGAACAATGTCGCCTTCCTCTTTTCCACAGCGGAGATCAGGAATAGCCTGTTCAGGAACACACGCGGCAATTCGGATCCACACGTTACTCGGACTAACATCACAATGGAGAACACCCTTGCAAAGTCCATTATAGTGACCTAAATTTCGATGTCAGAAAACTCTCAACCCTATCAGAATGTGACCGACTCACCAACGAGGATTCCCATGAAAGCATTTAAGAACTCCCGTCAACACAAAAAGTATTGAATCGGAATTCCATGAGTGCGAGATAGAACATAGATGCACCTGCGCTTCTCGGCTTCCATGGTCAGCCGAGAGTTTTGCTTCACCAGAAATCTTTATATAATGTTCTTCGTCATGTCCAGCAGCTTAACATATAATTCTGGTGTACCCCATACGTCCCTATCTGGGGTGTTGGAAAGTTCAGGCCAAGGTATCTGGTGCACCAGTGACATCCAATCCATTGTGATGGGTATATCAGGAAGGTGAACCCTCGCATCCCATTTTATCTTGTCCATCATACTTTCACATTGCGAGAAGATCTTGTACATATTGGCATCTCTGAAGACGCCCTCGTCGTCATCGGGGATGGGCGCGGGTGAGCAGGTGTTCAGGATCTGGTTGATCTTGATATTGCTTGGCCAATCCTTGAGGGGCCAGCACTCCTTTAGGATGCCATCAAGTGTGCTGTAGATTTCGGGATGTACATACATGACAGCAGATGCGACGGTGCCTTTCCCACTCATGCCATAAGCCCAGAACAGTGGGAATTTGGTGGAGACGACAAGGCTGTCATCGAGGGTGATGCAACGCTTGTATTTGGGCGTCCTGGCTTGAAGTTCTTTATCAAAGCCTGTCCAAGTACCGTTTGTATTGGTCGTGCTGAGCGTGAGAAGGATGTGGAGGAATTGCTCGGAGGACTGGTCGATGTCAAAAGGTTTCGTGAATATGAGAAGGCCTTGAATGAAACATCCAAGAGTGAGGTGCTGGCTGCACAGAGACATGCAAACATAGAAACGGTGACCGAGCTGGGATGTCGCGATGAGGCCAGCCAACTCGAGCATTCAAATGCGGCTAGCTTCCTCCTGAGAAGGGTTGAAGTCATTTTATATCTTGCAGTAGCTGTACATTGCATTGGTGGAGATAAAATTGGTGTCCTCGTACCTGTCTGGGATGAGGATTATGTTGGGTTTTCTGGCGCCTTCGCAGTAAGTCTCAGAGAGTGTGTGTTGCAGCCAGTGAATGTCCAGCACATGGCTCACGACTCAATGGGCTTCCTTGACTACCTAATGCGCTCTGGGATCAGAGCCACGATCACCTTTCCACGACCTCAAACTTACATCCTCGAATAGATTGGCAACTGATTCTTCGGAGCCATTGGTCATCCTCCAGTGGCCGCCGACATACAGCTGCTGTTTGTGCATCACCTCGAGGAGGATGGAATGCATCTGACATGGTGTATTACCTTTATATTGAAAGACGGGGGGAAAGACATGTAGGGAAACACAGTGAGAGGATTGATGTCCTTGGAGACGATGGTACTTTCGGCTTCTTGGTGGATAAGAGCACCTACATCTTGATGTCGAGGGGGATTTTGATCAGGGTGAACTTGAAGGGAACAGACCTGCAAAAGAATGATTACAAGTCATGACTCACTATAAGGCGTGAACGTCACTTGCATTGATAGCATAAGGCAGGCAGTGGGCAGGCAGAGTCTGGAAGAACCCATTCTCTCTGGCACTTGACATTGATGGGCTTGAGTCAATACAACACTCGGAGGGGAGACTGAGAGCAAGGAGCCAAGCCGAGTCAACTTGGGGGACGGGCAGACCACATTTCCTCTGCAAAGCAACTTATTATAGCAGAAGGTTCTGTGGGAAAAAATTCGTAAGTTACAAACATCATTTCTGAATCATAGCTTTCAAATTTCATACCCATTGAACCTGGTTGCAATCTGACGTCCTGGTGCCAAGCAGAAATATGACTCTGATAATAGCCTGGTCCCCACTACCTCCCCCAGTGTTCCCCTTTTTCACCAGTTTCTGCAGTCAGGTCATACATATGTCGCTATTTCTGTTCTCCGGACATAAACCCTTCCTGACATGTTACCCCAGGAATGGCTTTTGTCTCTTCCACTATACCTCGACCTGGACTCTCGCCTTTCTCCCAAGCTACTGCAATCCCCGCATCTCCTACATTCCTTACCCCCGATGGCTCCAAGATGTCAAAGCAAGAGAGTGGTGTTGTAATCCAGGAATCTATGATATGGTATGTGCACAATCATGCACGTCTATCTCTACCTCAGGCTGAACATTCAACCAGAACACCAGAAAAGGAGTTGGGAACGTTGACTGGCTAATGTTGGTGGGCTTGGAACAAACTGCACGACTCTTCTGGCTCATCTCCCCCCTTCCGCAGCCCTGGAAGCACCACTATCGATGCCGTTGTGTCATCCCAAGATCTGTTTACATGCAGGGTTGCAGCCACTACGTGGGGTGTTGTTACATGGGCCGGTCGCCTCATTCACCAACTCATCCATGATTGCCCTAAACTACAGTAAGCCCTCCTTCACGTCGAGCACGATCCCGATGGAATCTCCAGATTGCAAGCTACCTGTACTCGCCTGCACATCGACTTGGCCATCATAGTCGGTGATGGTGACGTTTTGATCATCTTCCACATACTGTTGACAAAAAACAAACAACACGGAATAGGAATACTCACCGTTGGCGTCCTCAGTAAGG
This sequence comes from Phylloporus cf. nigrescens, assembly GCA_038094575.1. Taxonomy (NCBI): domain Eukaryota; kingdom Fungi; phylum Basidiomycota; class Agaricomycetes; order Boletales; family Boletaceae; genus Phylloporus; species Phylloporus cf. nigrescens. The sequence goes on along the minus strand of JBBPTW010000059.1, from coordinate 37,169 downwards.
ACGAAGAACATCTCGGTGCCACCACAAATCTTCTCGTCCCAGAGGCTGTCCGCCCTGATGTTCCAGCCCACCCCTCCAATTTCACATATTAGTAGTATCAGACAAACAGTAGCATGCAAAGATGAGACTGCCTATCTCGTTCAAAGCTTCGTCCTCCCTGAAAAGTTCACCCTCTGCCAGTCCAATGCACATGAGGTATGTTTCTTGACCTGTGCATCTCTCCGCCCATGTTGCTCACTTGATAACCTGCTCCCTCGCACTGCCTCATGAACAGGGTGGCTTCGCATATTGGCGAAAAAGCGGGAGAAATCTTTCAGACTGTTGGTGATCCAAGCATTGGCTAAGACATCACATGGTGATGTCCTTCAAAAGCAATGTAAGTGATGTTCTCAATTTACGTCTGTCCGACTGTTATACCACCTTGATTTGGATCTCTTCCACTCACCACGAAAGGTCCAATTATATGCGTCCCGTGCACGGGGCCAGATGGGGATATCACAATCGAACCCTCTCTAGGCCAACCGCAAAACAGTATGATGGAATTCGGAGTGACAACTTATCATTTATCGATTTCATCCAAACTGAACCTCTCTGAGCTCATACAACACTTACACAGAACCTTCTAATCCTTGCCAATGGACGTCAAACACAGGCGCGGGCTGGAGCTGCCTTTACTCTTCTCAAGTTATATGAAGGTAAGAAGAGAGCACATCTCTTTGAAATGTTGAGCGGTGCGTTTCCGAGAACATTGCATACTGACCATCCATGCACGTCAAGAGCTGATCCACGATTCGCTGCTTCATCTCCCCCCATGTGCTCTCCCATTTTTTCGGGGTGATGGCATCAATTTCGTCAATGAACAAAAGGGACGGCGCGATGCATTGCATGATCTTTGTAATGGGTATGTACCCACCCGTCTCTCTTCCTCTCAAGGCAAGCGTTTCATATTTAGTTCTAGCTACATTATGTTAGATAAGCAATCTATCCTTTCACCCCACATCCCCATTGCTTGGCTAAGAGACTCTGAGACTCGCATTGAGCATTGCTCCATACGCTGCTTCTCCAGTCACGTTCTCCGCAGACTACCCTTTCAGTCGCACTCATCACAAACTATCTTCCACGGCTGTCACGACTCCACACCCGCTATGCCTGCTCATGACCGATATGATGCTTATCACGACCTGACCATGGCTCTGATGGTGTTCAAGATCTGTTGTCGGCAAACAACCCCCCTTGGCTTGCTCAAAAGTCACCCTCAGCGTCTTTCCTACTTCTCCCTACATTCTTGACACGAGGCACGTCGGGTTCCTACATCCAGAAAGACAAAGGAGTTGCATGTTAGCACCCCACGCCTCTAACCAAACAGTCGGCAATTCAAACTCAAACTCACCCCAGCGATCACATTCGCCAACGTCTTCCTGCATACAGGCAGTGTTAGAAATGCTGAAGAGCCCTCCAAACTCGGGCGAGTTCATGTCAAAGTATCAGTACCAAACTGGATATTTAATTAAACAGTCGTATCACTCAGCGATGTCTTCGGCTTACCCCCTGAGGTACACCCTTGAACTGGCGAAATGGTGTCATCGAGCCTCATCTAATAAGTAATGCCAGTCAGATGTAAGAAAACAATGAAACCAAGACCATTAGACTTACCGATCTGTCGTCTACCATCTTGCATAATGCAAGATATGCCAGGGCTAGTACAGCCTGTCATCGTTTGACACAGGCTCTGAACACGACATGTATTATACATTCGGCTGATGGTCGTTCCCTCACTATGTCCACGGCCAGCGTGAACCTTGAAATGAAAGCATGGTCATGAACGACAGAATAAGAGGTGAACTTGAAAAGAGGGCAGACGATGCTGTCAGAGTAAACGTGATACGAGGAGATGGGAATGGGTCTGGAAACAGCGAGTTGGGAGATGCGGACACGAAAGGAACAATGTTGTGAAGGCGTTGGGAGGAAGGGAAGCAGGAGGATTAAGGGCAAAGAAGCATTCTGGGGGACCTTCAGGATGACAAATAGTGCACATCGCTGTGCTCAATGCGAATGGGGAACTCCCTAACTTGGAGACTGGGATCAGATCGAAATCGGGTCTACGGGTGGTAGGCTTGCTCATGTTTCGCCAAGGGTCATGGTGATCGTGGCTGTTGGAATCCATACCCATGCTCAGCGGGGCAGGAAGCAGCTGAAAAGACCCTTAGACCCTTTAGCTCCGCGGAGAAGTTTTCGCTTGACGGAACTTTCCCTTGAGATGTCAAGCTTTCCTGTCTTCTTGAGAGAATGGGACCGCTTGGAGAGGACTAGTGGGCGAGGAGCATCATTATCAAGAAATGGGTGATTCTGTGGGTACTGAATTCTTTCCGGAGAGAGGTAATATTTTTTCGTCTTGCCGTCAACGGTGCAAAGCATGTGTTCCTCGTCCACATGCTGGCTCTGAAATCACCAATCACTATTTACGATTAGAAAATTCGCACGCTTCTTCTTTCTCTTTTCTTTCCAGCATCGTATGTTCGCCAGCCCTTAGTGGAAATTCAGGCTCTCTGTAATCCTACCTTGTAACAATGTAATGTAAGTATTTGATTGATAAGCGTTAACCAACTATCTGACTGGCCCACCTACGATGCAGTCAGCACATAATATCTAGTAAGTCACAGTACTAGTGATGAACTCTCAATGACTGCTCTCACCGTCATTTTAGATCCTCCGAACGGATCTATGTACCATCGCAAGCGCGGAAGGTTTTTGGGAGTTCTGCCTCCCTGTGTCATTCAAATGTAGGAAGATCAGTCATGGTCTTGATTGCATTTATTTGACTGGCAGTGCTCATTGGGTCTCCGAGTTCAACGGACATGATAAGGTGTACTGGCGCGTTGGATCTCCGAACCAGCTCCCTACATTACCTATCTCGACTGTGATCCATCCTCTAAGACACCTCGACAGTCTGAGGGATCCTCAGGCACGGATCTTCTCGTGCGGTCCAGACCGACTCGATTGTGGCCCCAACTCGGCTAAGTGAGGCCAAGTGAAGGGCTAAGGCAGAAGCATATCATCATCATGTTACTGTCCCTACCTCTTTTCGTGTTCTTTTATCCTGTCATCCAACAAGCCTTGGTTGCCCTGAATTACCTCCCTCCCTTCTTCCTGGGCCTTTGCACCTTGACTCGCACTAGATCACCATTGTTGAATATCTTCTTAAATCTCAATCATGAGGTCCTGATTTCCAGTCAGAGGCATGGCCCACAAAATCCCCTTTACTCCAGATGCTGACGACGACGACAAGTTGTGGGAGGTGAAAGAAATCACCACTGAAACCACAAGGCAATACCAAGTTATCTGGGCTGGTGCAGATCCTGACACTGGAAGACCTTGGGATCCATCATGGGTCAACAAGTCCGACTGTACAGATCAGGCCGTGGTTCAGTGGGAGGCAAGGAAGGTGTGGTCGAAGGACACCGAATCTGGTAAGCATAAATCCATGTTTTCATGTTTCCCGTCGGTGACCTCTGCCAAAGTCAATGAACAGGGTCCTACTCCCATTGAGGAGTGCAAGTGCAAGTGTGAAGAGATTCAAGATGATGGTTCACAGGGCGCCAGCAGCAACAAACCTTGCCCTGCCTCCTCATTAACTACCCAAACTGTGCTGACATGAAGGCTTCTTTTAGTGCAGTGAATGCTGTCTGTGCCTGATCATTCCACTGGAAGGGAACATCCTTCTTTGTGAGGTCATGTAGGGGATGTGCAACTTTAGCATAGTTCTTTATGAATCTTCTATAGAAGTTGGCGAGGCTCAAGAAGCTTCTTATTCCTTTCACTGAAGAGGGAGTCAGCCATCTCAAGATGGCTTTTGTCTTTTTTTGATTCATTTTCATCCCATCGTTTCCCACAATCATTCCAAGGAATTCAACCTTGGTCTAATGGAAGCTGCACTTCTTGGGTTTTAGGAATAGGTTGTTTTCTTTCAAGTAATGAAGCACTTCCAGTACTATCCTGTCATGCTCAGTTTTATTTGTTGTTTTTGTAAAGATTATTATGTCATCAATGTACACCATGACCATATCATCCATGTTGGCAAAAAGCTTGTTCATCATGGCTTAAAAGATGGTAGGGGAGTTGCATAATCTGAAGTACATGACTAGGGATTCAAACAATCTGTGATGACAGATGAAAGTGGCCTTCCACTCATCTCCATGCTTGATCCATACATTGTTGTATCCCCATCTAAGATCTAGTTTCATAAACATCTTAGCTTCATGGAGCTTGTCAACAAGCTAGGAGATAAAAGGCAGTGGGTAATTGTTTTTTATAGTCCCTTTGTTCAGATAGTGGTAATCCTGTACCATGTGCTTTCTGCCATCCTTCTTTGATATGAATAAAATGGGGCTTGTTTGTTCAGATTTGAAAGGTCTAATATAACCCTTCTTGAGCTGGTTATCTATGAATGCAGAGACCTCCTCCTATTCCTGCAAAGAGAGCTGGATAAGTTTTCACTTCTTGGGAATGAAGTCTAGTTTCAGCTCAATGGTATGATCTCATGGCTTGTGTGTAGGCATCTGTTCTGAACCCTTCTTTTCAAAAATGTGAAGAAATTGTTGGAATTGTTGGGGTACCAAATCTGTGGATGCAAGGCCTTTCTTGGTTTCCTTGACCAAGCTTGTTCTCAGAGCTTCATATTCAGCTAAGCAGTCTGGTAATGATAGGCATCTATACTGTTTAGGGCAGCCAGTCATGTGGACTACTCCTATAAGCCAGTTGATACTTGGATTGTGGGCTTTCAACCACATATATTCCAAGATGAACACATTCTTTCCCAAGTCTGTGACTTTAGTGGTCATCAGTTCTCTGTGACCCTGATAGTCCATCACAAGTTCTGCTGTGTGTGTAATACTTCTGGCTGAGTTCTTGCTACCATCCATGTTGTAGACTGGTATTGGCTTTTCTAATTTTGTGAGGGGAATCCATTATTTCACTGCCCACTTTTTATTGATGAATATGACATTGGCTCCATTGTCCAGTAGGACACTAGCCATGATAAATGGTGCAAACTGATTATTGGCTAGCCTAAGCTTTATTGTCAGCATTACTTTCTTCTATGGGGCTGTTGAGCAAATGAAAGCTGATGCAGGGATTTTGGGTGATAAGGTAATAGCTGAATTAAGCCCAGATATATTGTCCCTGATGAGCCCCAATCAATGGAGGACCTGGCTGATGATGAATTTGAAATAGATATTATAGAATCAGTATCTAAGTCTTCATGATCATCCTGTATTGGTAGGCTCAAGAAATGATTATAGAAAGAAAAATCATAGGAATTTGATAGATTTGTGGCACATCCTGCCTGGTGTCCAGATCCAGTCAAAAATCCTTAGTGCAGTTAGATGCAATGGTTTCATAATCCTGAAACCATGCTCTCACCTCATCTAGAGATATTCCACAAATAGATTGTTGCTAGTCACACTGCTTTCCCAATTATTGAGATGAGGAGGTGACCCTGGTGGTATGGGCTTTGCTGTTGCTGAGTTTAGCATCTTCCAAGGATGTGGGGACATTATTCCATTCTAGGTCAGCACCTGCCTGGGTGGCCTGGACCTTCCTCTGGTCCTTTGACTTCTTCCCTGACCCTTCAGACTTCTTTGCTCTTCAATATCTGGCTTGACTCAGCATGATTTTATTTTTGTGCAGGTCACCAAGATAACAACAACAACAGGGATGGGAATGGAAATGACACTGACAACAGCAATGACAATGGCATGGTGCCAAAACCATGAGCACCACTGAGACAATGAGGGTAAGGACAAGAACCACAGGATAATGAGTATGACAACATGCTGGCATCATGAATGCCATCAAGATGCCAATGACTAGGATGAGGATGGGAGCAGGGATAATGGGGATGACACTGATAGGGACAGAGATAATGAGGATGATGGGGATAGCAAAGATGATAATAGGGATAGCATGTGACAAGAACCAGGACAACAACAACAAGGAGGCTTATGGTGATGATGACAATGATGACATGAAGGTTGCAATAGTATGACCATCATGACATCACTGTTGGCACTCAATGAAATAACAGGTACTCACAGGTAAACCCACTATGGGTATGGATATGGTTATACAATGAGCATATCCATGCAAAAACCCATATTCACATGGTGGGTGTTATGACTTACTCTTTTCTTTTACTATGATTACTACTGTAACATATCTTATTGGACACTATTTTTCTTTTCAATGATGACTTATCCATATTCCATAACATTTCATGATATTCCATTTGCTTCATCATCATTTACCTCCCCTTATATTTCCTCAATATTCTTTTTTCTTCTATGCTTACCAATCTCCATTCTTCAATATTCTATAACCTTCCATGGCTATGCAATATTCAGGCAGAATCATGGGGTTACCTCCTGCATATAGAACAAGGTTTATCAGTCTATGACAGAGTAGAATCAGTTCAACCATGGTGGTAGGATGAATGGACATGCTGATCAACAAGTACAGGATTCACTTTGATCACATAGTAAGTGATTCTATGAGCTCTTTAATGGAGGTATTGTGATGAATGGTGACTTTTCTATAAAGAATAGCCTGAAGCCTTTGCACAGGTTTCAGTGCTATGTAAGCTAAGCATTGGAATTACACTTACAATTTTCTGATGCAACAAGCCATGCACATATATCTAGCCAGTTCATGCAGATCTCTACTGACCAACAAAAAAATCATCTGTTCAAGTTCAACTGATAGAGCAGACAAATGAGGCCTGGATATGAGAGCCTTAGTGTAGCAAGAGCTGTGGAGTGAGTAGATTGCAGGCAGATAATGTATCTCTCCTCAAAGAAGCAAGGTATTTCAATGTCTTGTATCTTATGTATCCTACTGATACACCTTACTCAATTACACCCATTCCCTCTGGCAATCTGCACATATTACTTGCATGACAACATGTTGACTATGTTGATATGACCCTACATAGAGGGGGGGAACAGACATGATGGAACCCAGGGAGCCAATGGTTTCATCAACAGCCAATAAGTATTTTGGCATCACTCTTTCTCTTACAAGTAATACATAAATATGCTCACTTGGGGGCATCAGCAAATTAGGAAGTCAAAAAACATTGAATTTCACTTTCTAATTAGAAAGGAGGCTCGGTTAGTAGCCTCAACCAGTGAATGGCAAGAGAGCTGTCAAATGGTAATGTTATTCATCTTGCTCTCCAGATATTGGCAGCATAAAGGCTGATGGGATGTCATTAATTTCAGCCACCTGGCAAATACATCTCAACATGACCTAGTCCAAGATCAGGGCCCTAAGAGGGGGGGTGGCAGGCCTGATCAAGAACCTGGTGACAACTCATGAGTGCCACTCATGAGCCCAATATATTAATTTGACAATTTCCATCTTCACTCTCTGATTGCTGCCAGTGTGTGCTGTAGAGATGAATTCATCCTCAAGCACCATCCAAAATCCCAACTCTTCTTCAATGATAACCTAAATCACATTCCTGGAGGATCATGTTCATGTCCTACAACAGGATGGAGGGAACTGCCACTTCAACAGGATGTTAAGTACTGACCATTGGTTTCATATGTACTCTCTAACAAACCCTCCAGTGGGCCTGAATATTTTCAGTATAAAGAATGCCTTATCAAATACCTCATGCTGTTTGATGATACTGTCAATGGCATGTTAGCAGAGGCAGATCATTGAGCTCATGCTACTAATGTGGGCATCACAGATGACCTTACCAACCAGTTTGTTAGTTTTCTCTTTTTTTTTCATGCATATCCCCAATGCTGTATCCTAGAGAGAATTGTTTGTACAAGAGTCACCAGGCTCTTCTTCAATGGATTTCATCTATTTGTCAGGTTCCTCAAGTGGACCTCAAGAAGACTCTCCAACAGGTAAGTCTCCCATTTAGCCTTGTAACACTTTATTCATGTAATTTTAGCTTGGAAAAGGAGCTGACAGTGGGCACAATGAGGATACCCACAGGCTTAAGGTCCTCATAGTCCACTGGCTCATGAAAGGAACCCCAACACCAGTCCCCACTCTCTCTATCAGCAACAAGAGTGGGAGAGGCTTTTACAGCAATGCCATAGGCAAGCTTTTGTGTCCAGTCAACTACGACTGGAACAACCTGTTGTGAGTATATACATCTCTTTTCTCTACCAAGCCTGACTACCTTCATGTGTAGCCATCAGCAAAATATTCAAGGTTTTTATCCCAACTTCTCTATAAATGCACTTTCATAGCTAAGGTTCCTATATGATGGTAACTTTAACCCCAAGAATCCAGTCAAGGGTCTATTCAAGGGTCCATGGTTAGTCAGGGTAGGTCCAGCAACTTGAATGTATGCTGCTGATCTGTTGCTCACTCCACATATCAGGTCTTTAAAGCTATATTTATATCACCATCACCCATGGATCATGTGGGAAATAAGCTACAGAAATCAATCCCATCTGGAAAATGTCGTTATGGTGACAGACAGACATGCACTAATATTGCTAGTCTGATAGGTATGCAGACTGTTGAGCCATGTGCCATTGCCTATGTAGCTTGCCAGGTATGTCACCAATCTACCAGTTGTTGACTTGTATTATATAACCACCAATCTAGCTTCATTTCACCCTATTATCATGTGGATCATGGACTCTTGTTGATGGTATGTTCAACCTGCATGATTTCCATAATGCTATCATGAAGTGGTTTGAGGATATCCCCACTGAGAATGAATGGAAGTTTGTTGCTGAAGTCTTACTGTGGTGGAACAGGTAAGGCATAGGCTCTACTCATGTGATAGCCAGTTTTCATTGGAGGGTTTTAGAGCAGTATTTGGTCCTACTTTTGCATTTGTGCTCAAGCCTGATTGCACAGCCAGTAGATCTGTCACAATATCAATGAAGAAGTGTTGGGTGTCTACTGATCATGTCCTAACTGACCGTTAATGTCTCGAGAATATGTAGTAGCTGTCAATCATAAATGATTGTTCATTTAGTTTACTTTTGGTCTGATAAGCATGACTGACATGTGCCCATGTAAACTTGCTGGTGAAAATTGCTTATTGTTATCACCATTTGCTAGCTTGCCAATAGTTTCTGTATCTATACATCTGGTTCTTTCCTCAACAACTGGCCAGTAGCCATCACAAATGATATCAAGATATTGATCCTGCACAACTTCACCAGTCAACCTGCTCCAGTAACAGCCTTTGTACCTTGCTATCTTGAAATAGACCAAGATACCTTGCCCATGTTCAATGTGCTGTGTGATATGTTATAGCAGACTACCCCTTTGGATTTGATATACTTGAACAGGTTGTGATACCTTGGCCATATTTAACTCACTATATGATGTGTAACATTATAAACAGCCTGATATCTATTGTCCAGTAGACCTACCCCTTTTGATTTTGGTATCCTCAAACAGACTATGATATCTTGGCCAGACTCAGTATCCTGTGTGATTTGTGGCATTAGTGACAGCCTGATATTTACTGTCCAATAAGCCTACCTTTTTGCATTTTGATATCTTCAAACACACTATGATGTCTTGGCTATATTTAACATGCTATGTGATATGGCAGATCTATCCCTCTGCATTTTGATATCTTTGAACAGACTGTAACATCTTGATCACATTTGATGTGCTATGCAATGTGTGGCATTAGTGACAGCCTGATGTTTACTGTCTAGCGAACCTACCCTGGTAATTGTTACGATTTCTCTTTGTTATTCTTCCTATTCTTACTCTTTCTCTTTACTGGACCCTCCGCCCTCTTCCCAAGATCCATGGTCATCCCCACCTTTCCGCCTTTTGATCACCGCCTTTTCGTTTCCTGAACACTATCTCCACATTGATGGCACTCACCGTTTCTCGCCATCATGATATTTCCCCTAACTACCATCTTTCCCTGTGCATGTAACTTCGTCTCTCTCAGTTTACTGATTGTTACTCTGATCCCCGTTTCCTTCTGATCGTGTTTCGCACCGGTATATCACCTTGGTTTCTCTCTTGTCTGAAAGTATTTAAACTACGCCATGTTCCCTTGTAAACTCCAAGCTTAGTCTACTTGGAATAGATGTCTCTAGACCCGAATCTTAGCTTCACCCGACTCGCTCTTCAGAAAGGCGTTATAACGATCGCTCCCTCTAGAACAGAAGCTCCCAGTCCAAGTCCGTGCCAAAACCTTCTCGGTTGAAAGCGTAACAAAAGACTAAGCTTCCAATTTCCTCGGCTAAGCACTGTCCAGTTGCTTCCTCCCTTTTTTTGAACTGAAAGAACTCTGGCACACCCGTGGACGAACCCTTTTCAGAACCCTTCCCTACCTTCCACCCCCCGAAAGAAACCCCTTTCCCCTGCTCATCCTTCCTCCTCTGCTACACCGCCCCCGCCCGTCCTCATGACAACCACCTCTCCGAAAGAACTTCGTCTTGGGCTCCCTGAAGAATATGATGGGGCAGAAAAGACTTTTCTTCCTTGGATCCAATCCGTTCGGCTCTACCTTGCCGTTAACGAAACCATCTACGACTCGGATAAGAAACAGGTAGCCTTCGCTCTCTCCTTCATGAAAAAAGGGCCCGCCCTCTCTTGGAGCTCCTCCTTCATTCGAGATGCACTGGACAACTCCAAGTGGCCCTCGTTTGCCGAATTTACAAAAGAACTAAAGAAATCTTTCCAGCCTACGGACCAGAAGGCCAAAGGATTGGATGCGTTGGAAAAACTGAGACAAGAAGGAAGGGAGGTCCTGAACTACATCAATGAGTTCAAGGTAGCGTTACACACCAGTGAAATAGCTAATGACACCGCTGCCATCCACTTCTTTACTAAAGGACTCTCCCCTCGACTCACAAAGCACATTTACTCCCTGGATACTATCCCTGACAAAATCGACACCTGGTATCAGAAAGCGGAATTCTTCCAGGCTCAGTTTAACCGGCTTGACAAATTCTCTTCCAATAGTCGCACCCCCCCTGCCTCCAATCGTTCCTATCAAACCCCTACCGCAAACAGAAAAGACTCCAACGCCATGGACATAGACCGTCTCTCCTATGAACAGAAGGGGCTCTATATGAAGAGAGGACTCTGTTTTACGTGCGGAAAGCCTGGCTTAGCCAGGGACTGCCCTAACCATGGGCTGGCGAAGAAGACTGTCGACCAAAGTGTTGAAAGGAAGGTAAGAGAAGTGGGACAGGAAAAGGAAGATGAGGTCCCTGCCTTAATAGAAGAAGAAGATGATGATGACAATGACGAAGGACTCGTAGCTCGTCTTGCCTCTCTTGCCGAAGAGGATTTTTGACTGGGAGGCCTTCGTCGACGCAAGGACCTCCCCCTTTTCTCTCGTGTTCACCCGTAACTATAGCCTCGAATGACAAAAATGCTTTAACCATTGCGGTCCAAGTAATTTGCCCTTCGAACACCTTAAAAGCCATCGACACTACTGCTCTGCTTGACAGTGGAGCGGATATCTCCTGCCTTGACTGGGACTTTGCGAAAAGAAACCACCTTCCTCTGACCCGACTACCTGAACCCCTCACCGTCAGAAACGCTGACCATACTATCAACAAAAGAGGGGAAGTCAAATACGTCTCCCACCTTTATATTAAGATTGCTTCAGTTGTTCAGAAAGTAACCTTTCATATTATGCACCTGGGGCGAGAAAATATTCTCTTAGGAATCCCCTGGTTCCAAAAAACGAACCCTAAAATTGACTGGAAACGAAGGACGATCTCCATCTCCGAAACATTGGACCAATCAACCTTCCTGTACTACGAACATCTTGCTGACTCCCCACCTGCACAAACGAAGAAAGCGGAGACTAGACCACCTTATGCACCTATCTACAAACCCCAAAGCCACACCTTAGCTTACCTGAAGCACGAAACCCCCCAAAACTTCGTGAAAAGAGCATATCTTTCATATTCCCTCAATCGTATTCAGAAGTCTGCCTCCTGCTTCTTTCAAATCCTCCCTTCGAAAGACAAACTCCAAAATGTCTTACGAAAAACTACCATCTCCACTGAACTGGCCCAGCATTCCGCCAAGCAACAGGTGACCTTACCCTCCGAATACTCCGAATTCGCTTCGATCTTTCAGAAAGAATCCACCGACCATGTTCCTCCATCCAGGCCTTACGATCACCCCATTAATCTGAAAGAATCCTTCGTCCCTAAAATCAGCAAAATCTATCCTCTATCCCCTGACGAAAGGCTTGCCGCGGAGGAATTCATCAAGAAAAACCTCCAAGCAGGAAAGATCCGGCCCTCCTCTTCTCCCCAAGCATCCCCCTTTTTCTTCGTCAAGAAAAAAGATGGCAAACTTCGACCCTGCCAGGACTATCGCTATCTAAACGAACACACCATACGAGACGGTTACCCCCTGCCAATCATCTCAGACCTAGTCGATAAACTGAAGGACACCAGGATCTTCACCAAATTCGACGTACGATGGGGGTATAATAATGTTCGTATCCGAGATGGAGACCAGTGGAAGGTGGCCTTTATTACCCACAAAGGACTCTTTGAACCGACTGTCATGTTCTTCGGGCTCACCAACTCCCCTCCTACCTTCCAATGCTTCATGAATGACTCCTTTCGAGATATGATCGCGGAAGGGTGGCTAGTCATCTACATGGATGACCTCCTGATCTTCTCCCCTGACGAAACCATCCATGAAGAACGAACCAAACGCGTTCTTCAGAGGATGAAGGAACTGGACCTTTATCTTCGATTGGAGAAATGTGAATTTGGGGTATCGGAGGTGGACTATCTCGGAATGGTCATTCGACCCGGACAAATAGCCATGGACCCTACTAAACTCAAGGGAATCGCCAAATGGCCTACCCCACAGAAGATCCGGGATATACAATCCTTTCTTGGATTTGCCAACTTTTATCGACGGTTCATTCCCCACTACTCTGACGTTGCTCATCCCTTACTTGATCTAACCAAGAAAGATGCACTCTGGAACTGGACCCCAAACTGTGAACTAGCCTTCAATACTCTCAAACGACTATTTCTGTCTGAACCAGTACTCTCCTTCCCAGACGTATCCAAACCCTTTGCAGTAACTGCAGATGCCTCGAAGTACGCCTCTGGGGCAATCCTCTCTCAACAAGACACCAATGGAGACTGGCACCCCTGTGGCTACCTATCTCAGACCTTCCTCCCAGCAGAACGAAACTATGATATCCATGACAGAGAGCTACTGGCGGTCATTCGTGCCTTAAAGGCATGGCAACACTACCTCCATGGTTCCCCCTTCCCTGTTCAAGTCTGGACCGACCACAAAAATCTAACCTACTTCCGACAACCTCAGAAACTAAACCGACGACAAGCTCACTGGCTATTAGACCTAGCAGATTTCGACCTACAGATTGACCATGTCCCAGGAAAATCCATTGCAGGACCGGATGCCCTTTCTAGGCGGCCAGATCTCATTCCTGCAGAAGATTCTGACAATGAAGGCGTCACCCTCTTACCATCTTCCCTGTTCACCCACCTCATTGACTCAGACCTACATCAAAAACTATCTCTCTCCTCTGAAAAAGACCCATTGGTGCGAGACACACTGCAGGCAATGGAGGGATTACCCTCCAAGTTCCGAACCCGCCTCTCTGACTGGAAGTTCATAGGTGGAGTTCTGACATACCAAGGTCGAATTTATGTTCCCCCAGATGGTGACCTTCGAAAGACGGTTGTCGTCAGACATCATGACCATCCCTCTGTGGGACATCCTGGACTTCTAAAAACTCGTCAACTCGTCTCCTCTGAATTTTGGTGGCCAGGACTAGCTACCTTGGTATGAAAATATGTGGAGGGATGTGCCACCTGCCAGCAAAATAAGACCAACACACACCCCATCCGCACACCTCTGTTCCCCATTCCATCTTCTGCACAACGACCGTTCCAACAGATCTCCTGTGATCTCATCACTGATCTTCCCCCCTGCCGCGGCTTTGATACTCTTCTGGTCATGGTCGACCATGGTCTTACTAAGGGGGTAATCCTCTGCCCAACCAAGAAAAACATCTCTGCGGAAGGTGTTGCCTTACTCTTTTTCAACAAAGTCTTCAAACGATTCGGACTCTACGACAAAATCATTTCTGACAGAGGTCCTCAATTCGCCTCTACTTTTGCCAAAGAATTAGGTCGTCTCCTAAAATACAACCTCTCCCTATCCACCGCCTATCACCCTCAAATGGATGGTGAAACCGAACGGGTAAACCAAGAAATCGAAACCTATCTCCGAATCTTCTGTGGAAACCGCCCTGAAACCTGGGCCGATCATATCACCATGGCAGAATTCACCCACAACCACCGCCCTCATTCAGTCACCAACCAGTCCCCTTTCCTTCTCATGATGGGCTATGAACCCCGCCCCCTACCGACCATCATCACTGATACCAACATCCCGGCTGTGGAGGACCGCCTCAAACTTATCTCCGCAGCAAGAAATGAAGCTTTAGCCGCCCACGCTCTGGCCCTCCAAACCATGAAAGCTCGCTTCCAACACCCTCTTCCTACGCTGAAGAAAGAAGACAAAGTCTGGCTGGAAGCTCGAAACCTTCGAAGAGCTGTCCCAAACCCCAAATTCTCCCCTAAACGAGAAGGCCCTTTCACCATCTCTGAAGTCCTTTCCCCAATCACCTACAAACTCCGCCTCCCTCGTTCCTGGAAAATTCACAACACATTTCACGCCTCACTTCTCACCCCTTTCAAAGAGAATGACATACATGGCAAGAACTTCCCTCTTCCCCCTCCAGATCTGATATCGGGAGAAGAGCACTTTGAGGTAGAAGCAATCCTACGCTGTAGGAGCTCAGTGCTCCTTACGTTCATAGGGGCTTGTCCCCTGTCTTTCTAGGCTCCCATAGTGTTCAAGAGTGTCCTTCAAAACGTCCCTTAGTGTCCCGCGTCTATCCGCTCGCGATCAAGTACGTATTCATTTATTCTGGTACCAGACTAACACCGGACTACGTATCCGGTATACTATCTGGTCATGCATCCGGTCATGCATCCGGTCACTCGTTCCGCTTTCTACGTTTTATTTTATTTTGTTTCTCTCTTACTCATATAGACTTATCAACCACTTTACGGACTAATCAGTCTTCGTATGCCTGCATGGTCTGTGAGCTCTTCGTACGATTATTCTCTCTATTGAGTTCAGGTCATATCTCATCTCACTTCGTACCTTGATACTACCGTCACCAGACTCGAGCTGTCACTTAAATTCTAACTTCATATTTCGTTTCTTGATACCGTTGGCAGTTGACTGATGCTGTCACTTTATTCACATCCGTACCTTACTTAGTCGCAGGGTATGCCCGGACTATAAAAATCTTGTACCTTGTTCCAAATGGACAGGTTTTTGCACCCCATCATTCGTCTCACTAAGTGTCAGACTCTATCGTCGAGTCTTCGTGACGCTTTCCCTTGTCGTTTGTCTTTCATTTTCATCGCTGTTCGTCCTATCCGCTTTATCTGGTACGCTATCCGGTACCGGAAACCACACATCCACTTCACTTACAAGTCCGGAATCGACCGGACTTGTCTGTTCGCACTCAGGTCTTCTCGTAGCAACACCTTCTCACCTTACCAACCTTACCAAGGAACCCCTGGGACGAGTCTAACTCGCACCCAACCCTTTTAACATCACCCAACTTTTATCTTTCTTATAACGCCACCGGGGATCTCCTGCCAGAAGGGAATTCCTGATCAAATGGAAAGGTTACCCATCTTCTGACAACTCCTGGGAACCGGAACGGAACCTGGGAAATGCGAAAGATATCTTAGAGAACTACAAAAAGGCCCGCCCCAAGACCTTTCCCCCACCATTGTCTGTCTCTCAGAAATTCCTTCGTGCCGCCCTAGCTCTATATCATGACCAACCCTTCAGAAAACACCTCGCCTATCCCTGTTCCTCCTCCAGCCACCCCTCTAAACGATTTCAGCATGCAGCCTATCCTTGTCCCTCCTCCGGCCACCTCTCCTCACCTCTTCCCACGCGACTGGCCACCATCCCCCCCGCCTCCTCAGTCTCAGTCACCTCGGGTCGCAGTACCCCCACCTCCCTCATCCCCTCCTGCCCCCTCGCTTCCCAAAGCTGCCCAGAAATCCAAGGAGCCCATGGACGAGAGGGATATCCCTCTATACGTCGCCTTCTTAGAGGACCCTCATCTGATGTATCACCTAGATGGTTTGATCGAGCCTGGCTCTCCCATCCACTATCTCCTCCTCACTTATCAAACCACCGCGCGTATGAGCCTCTTTCTCCCTTTGGTACAACAGCAAGAGGAAAGAGTAGACCTGGCCACCCCGTTCATCTCGAACACCCTTACCTCTATCCACCAGGAGCAGCGCAAAGTCCTTCTTCACGCTCTCTGTCAGCTAGGGTTGGGAGACCTCATTATTGCTGCTAACTACGCCCACACCACCGACCTTGCTAAATCCCTCTCCAAACCCGAACCCGCCCACTTCCGCGAAGCCCGTCACAACAGCCATCCAGTCGGTCCCTACCCCACTACTCATCGAGACTTTTCCAAGGCATGCTACGTCTGCCACCGCACGGGTCACCCTTTTCATACCAGATGCCCCTTCGCCGACTGTCCCAAATACAACAAGGTTTCAGGGACTGGTCCCACTCGCCACCCAGCTTCCTCCCCCGTCGTATCCTCTCGCTCCAGTTCATCCCTTCGCCTCAACTGGTTGGGGAACCCAATTCGCCCCCGCCCATCTCCACCTCCAACAGACCCGGCTGATGAAGAGTTGGTAGACGATGCTGGCCATGCCAACTCCTCAGGCTCCCCCGTCCTCGAATGACTATGTGTCTTGAATGGAAGCACAGGTGTCTTCCGACATACAAAGGGGGTAATGTTATGATTTCTCTTTGTTATTCTTCCTATTCTTACTCTTTCTCTTTACTGGACCCTCCGCCCTCTTCCCAAGATCCATGGTCATCCCCACCTTTCTGCCTTTTGATCACCGCCTTTTCGTTTCCTGGACACTATCTCCACATTGATGGCACTCACCGTTTCTCGCCATCATGATGTTTCCCCTAACTACCATCTTTCACTGTGCATGTAACTTCGTCTCTCTCAGTTTACTAATTGTTACTCTGATCCCCGTTTCCTTCTGATCGTGTTTCGCACCGGTATATTACCTTGGTTTCTCTCTTGTCTGAAAGTATTTAAACTACGCCATGTTCCCTTGTAAACTCCAAGCTTAGTCTACTTGGAATAGATGTCTCTAGACCCGAATCTTAGCTTCACCCGACTCGCTCTTCAGAAAGGCGTTATAATGATTGCTCCCTCTAGAACAGAAGCTCCCAGCCCAAGTCCGCGCCAAAATCTTCTCGGTTGAAAGCGTAACAGTAATGACTTCTATGTCTTGCTATCTTGAAATGGATTGAGACATCTTGGCCACATTCAACATGCTGTGTAACATGTGGCACAACTAATGGCCTAATATTCATTAACTGCTGGACCTACCACAATAACAGAATATCTGGACCTGTTATTATTACAGCTATTATTTTAATGACAAAACTTAGCAAGGCATGACTAGGCCTTATCAGAAATTCTGGATTTCTGTGATGTAGCTGTGATACTGTGGATGTTGGTCATGCCATATGTCTCCCACTCACCATCTTGCGTGCTCCTGCTTGTTCTCTAGCTCTGCAATTGACATGCATGCTGCCTCACTCATCTTCCATATTATCAGACTGTAACATGGCCAGTTCTGAACAGAGATACATTGTGAGATCATGTATGGCACACAAGGGAGAATCAATCTCACTCCCTGCATGCCCTTTCCACCCTTGCTTTTGCCACTCCTCCCATGGGCCAGTGTCCATATATTGACATATCGTTCAACATTAACATCAGTCATTTCTACTATACAATTTGTAGTCCAGAACTGGTACAATGACATCTGCTCACCCACATCATTTGGCACTCTCATTTACACTGATCATGACCACCACCCTAGCACGGGAATGAATTATAAGACATTATAAGTAATTTTAAATCACGTGACTCGCATCTTATAATGTTTTACATGGTCTTACAATTCATTGGAATTGGTTACCATGCTAGGGTGGTGGTCATGATTGGCATCAGCTGCTCTCAGTCAGGACTTGGTGTGCCACCACAATTAAGCAATTAATCAGCAACCTGCTTTAATTTTGTTTTATAAAATCAAAAACATGCTGATACACACCCCTAGGAGGGGATGATCAATGAGTGCTTGAGTAACTGTCCAAAAGTACAATGTGTTTTACTTCAATTTACATAAGGCTCATCCTTCTAATATTCCTAAGCTCAAAGTCTTTCAGGTAACCAAGTGTATTTATCTCAATGACACGCATTATTAAACAACAATAAGGACAAAGTCATTCCAAGGTCCTCCCGCCACCCCCTGCTGTCTCTGAATCAGAGGACTTAGTAATTGGAGGTGCAGCAGAGGCCTAGACCTCATTCAACTTTTCTGCCTCTCCAAGTCTAAGGTGGAACCAAGATCTTTTCTACTTGCATGCAGTGCACACATGTAGGTACTCAACCACAGACCTGTTCAAATAACCCTTGATTTGCATGAGGGATGGCCATATAGCCTCACCCTGCACCTAGGATCTACACTCATGAGTTTCATAAAACAACCTTATATCAATGAGGCTCAAAAAGCCCATCATGTGATTATTCCATGTATTTCACTTGTTCCAAGGATCCTAATGACATTCCATGCACAGTCACCATTAATGGCCACTCAGTTGATGAAGACGAACCAAAGAACCCTATGACAGCCCATTCCTTAATAAAGCTCACTGACTAGACAAATCTACTCCCACATAGAAAAGTCCAGGTCATTTTTACTGACCTCACCCTTTGGTTTCTGGTTTTTACCCTTGATTCTGTGATTGCATCCACAGTGCATTATAAGATAAATAAGTAGTTGTGATGTGGGTGTGAGTATGACTTGATCCAAGGGGTTTCTAGCAAAGGTAAAGATTGAGAAGGGGTTGCTATAATAGACCTCAGTGTGAAAGAATGAGTCTAGTTGATTCTAGACTCAAAGAATAGATGGATCAGAGTATCCAGTTACAGATTAGAGGATGTCCGGAGTGTGGGAAACTGGATTGGAGAGAGTCTGGAGCATGAGAAGACTGGATAGAGGGTGTCTGGTGTATTCCAGAGCGTGGGAAAACCGGATAAAGTACCAGATACGAAGCAGATAGTAAGAGATGAGGATGGAAACAAGCAGAGATGATGAACTGAGCACCCCAATGACTACACAAAAGAGCCAAATGGAGGGTACATTGAATGGCAGGACAAAAACCAATCAAACTCAGCTGACATTCAGTATCCTAAGTACAAGACTTTATAGTCTGGGCATACCCATGACTCAGGCACTGATGTAAATAAACTAGACAGTACACATGTGCTACTGTCAATGGTAACAAGGAGATGAAATGAGATAGAATCTAATCAGAATAAATGTAACAGTCTAAGTTGTGTCAAGGAAACCAAGTGAGCTGAGATGTAAACTAGAAGAAATGGCTAAATTCTGGTAGATAAAGCAGTGTAAAGAAAGGCAAGTTAGTTCTAGCAACATGCCATGAGCTTATATGAGTAGAAGAGATGAAGATAAATGAGAAATATCAGACAAATTGGACTCAAAACCAGAAAATACCAGACTAAATACCGGACTAACTGGATTAAACCAGTGGACTAACCAGACTAAGATCACAAGCAGATTGACATAGAGCATAGAGGGATATCTTAAAGAACGATAGGGAATGCTAAAAGGACCCAGAAATGGCTTCTGCAA
The DNA here is from genome assembly GCA_038094575.1 of Phylloporus cf. nigrescens. Classification (NCBI taxonomy): domain Eukaryota; kingdom Fungi; phylum Basidiomycota; class Agaricomycetes; order Boletales; family Boletaceae; genus Phylloporus; species Phylloporus cf. nigrescens. The sequence continues at coordinate 17,334 of JBBPTW010000059.1, read as the reverse complement.
ATGTAAGGAGCAGTCAGCTCCTACAGCATTCCTCTATTTGTGCCTACTTCCATACTGGTTCCATTGCTTCATGGGCACCAAATGCCTACATGTTTACTTCAACTAGCTTCCAAATATCATATGGTCGGTTCAGCAACATCTTCAGTCACAAGGTGATGGTATATATGTTAATGTTATTGTTCATGATTGGATGTTTGCTTTCAGGGTTCCCAAGGAATTTTGTCAAATTGAGGGGTGTTACTGGCATAGGGGCTAGTAACATTCTAAGTTTGGCACAGATTATTATATCAGACATTATCACTCTTTGTGAAAGATATGTGGTGCAGTCTCCACAATCAAAATCCACTTGGAGGCAAGCCAACCTAGATATTCCCATCAATGGAAGCAGTAGGCTGAATGACGATGGCATAGTACTTAGTACTTACACTCCAGGGGTTCTCAGCACATGGATTTGCCATCCAGTTAGTGACCCACTCTCTGCTGGGACTGCAACCATGGGCAAGAACAGTATATTGTCCATCAAAGAAGAAGACCACCATAGGTTCGATCTTGCTTGTGTTCTGACAGAGTATGGTTGATAGTCTGAGGCACTATGTAACTTATTACAAAAGTTGCAGAATTGTGATATTGTGTGACACACATGATGGCTGTTGTAACCATGTGATAGGTGATGCAACATCAAGACTCAGAGCTTCACTTTGGCATCGATGCAACTTGTTGTGTCATCATTTCTTGTATGACAAAGATATATAGGCACCAGAGTAGATGTTTGAGGCATCCAAATGATAGCCATCTGATAGTGCCAGAGATTGCAAGATGAGCCTACCCTACAGTGCTCCATATCCCTCCTCAGACCAAATGTCATCATCAAGCTCTTTGTCCTCAAAGATTTCTTTCTATGTTATCAGGCCACTGACCAACAGGCCATGTCACACACATCATCATCTGTCACCTATTGTTGCTCCTTATCATTCATTGCTCATTTCACTTCCAGTGATCACTTTCTGCTTTCTCTGTGCTTCATTCAACTCATTCTCATGCACTACTTGCCCGCTGCTTGGATCCCTTGGGGTATCGTGTCAGAACTCAGAAAAGGAGACCACATTCAATCCGAAATTTCTGTTGCTCTACAGCTGACACATTCATCATTCTTAATGCTACTGTACACCACTTCTTGGACTCAGAGGAGGTGCATACATTCACTTTGACACACATATATCCATGTTTTTAGCCACTTCTGACCATCTTTTGTCATTTGTTCATTGCTGTCTCATTTCGACACCCTTTTGCTTTATTCTGGTAATTTCTGGGCATCCTGGAGGTGCATTTTTCTGTTCTTTCATTTTAATTTCGGACACTTTCGGTTTCGGGGGTGCATGATTCTTTTATTTTATTGAACCTTTATTTTATGTGCTCGAACTTGCTTATAATTCTGGGTGTGCATGTATTTCATCCTTTTCATTTCTTTCGTCCACCTGGACTCTTGCAATTTGGATTGAATTGCTCATGACCTGCTTATATCATATGATATATATCACGCATTGAGGACCTTCAGGAAATGGCCTTTCCAACTGTCTGTCTGTTTGTCTGTCTGTCTGTCTGGCAAATCTTCTTGGCCCCAGATGACAACTTGGCAGCAGGTTGCAGTGGAGTTCCAACCCTCTCCCTCTCCCTTGCCTGTCATCCCCATCTAGGCTCCTATTCGACAACCTGCCCACTGGCTCCTATTTTCCACCTTTCACTCACAGCCTTGTCCATTCACTTTTGCTGTGGACAGAATGTCAGAACTACTAGGCTTCACAGAGCAGAAGGTACTCTCTACCACTGGCATCAAGAGAACTGCATGCGGCCTTACCCTGGACTATATGACCTGTGGAGGAACCATGACACTGTTGATATGTTGTACAGATCACAATGGGAATGCTGGCAAGCCAGTTGCAAGGGTATGTGCATTGTTAGGAACCATGGGTCCTCTCTAACACGTCCTTCCAGCATTCAAAGTGTAATTTCTTCCGTTTCTTTCTGCAGTTCCTATGCTTTCCCTCAATCATGTCCATGATCCCCCAGGGAGGAGCAATCTCATTGGATCAAGCAGCAATGTCACCAGATCCATCATGTGAATTAGTTCTCCATTCTCAGCTCTCTTCAAGCACCACTGTTCCATGCCCATCTCTCCTACCCTTTCCATGCTTGAGGCTGGCTGGATCCAAACTAAGGGCTTCCTGTCAGGGTCATGTGCACACTCCTTGTGCCACCATGCAAGTGCAAAACAATGTAGCTGCACAATGTGCCTGACACATTATGTTGGTGCTGGTGGATGTGATTTCCACCCTATTGCCAGTGGATCGAGCAGCATGGGGGCCAACGCTAATAGCTCCTCTGGTGCTGTTGATCAGTGTGTTGTTGATCTGCAATCTGTAGATGCGGATAGTTTCAGCTACAATGACTGTATGGCTGTGATTGCAGACTCGCTTGCTACACAACATCTTCCAATGCCATCCCTTTCGCACCAAGTACTCTCACTGCACTACCTCTTGGATTATATCAAGACTCCCTCTGCTGTTGACGTGCCATCATCCGATACTGTTGATGGCCCTCTGTCCACATCAACCAAGGATGCTGCCACTCTTGATGAAGATCTTCTTGAGTCACCCTTTCATTCTAGCAAGTGTCTACCTTCACCAGTGCCAGTACATCCTGGAACTACCCTGAATCAGGTTTGGACACACCCAACTACCAAGCTGCCAGCTCCAAAGGTGGCAATACCAAGCCATTTGAGGTCACCCTGTATCACCAATCAACTTGACCCACTTTGGAATGAGGATCTTGTCCAACTCACAAGTTGTCACATGGAACATGACTGGTTTTCTGAGCAGTGATGACAGATGGAAGTTGCCAGCCAGCAGCGCTTCATTCTACATTGGTATGATGAGGTAAATGCTGTCAATGTGATTGTATGTCTTGACTCACATGCAATCTGTAGGATGGTCTTCCCAAAAGAATGCAGTTTGTGTTGTGGTGTCCATGCTTCCCTCAATACCACTTGACAGATGATCCTAATCATTGGGTGATTGTATCACACGGATTGAAGTATTTGATGAACAGCTCATGCATTGGATTATGACAGACCTCCACCATACGTTCATTCTTGAACCTAAGTGTCATATATTCCTTCACCACTATGGTGTCTCTAACTGCTTGAATTTTGACAAGGAGCTTCATGTCATGAGGGAGAATAGCCACCTCTGGCATCTACAATTCAATGCAGTGATGGAGAACAAGGCCTTGTGGGAGAAGGCAAAGCAAAAGGCAAGGGCACTGACTAGCAACAGCTCTGATGATGAGGTTGAGATCTTGGATGATACTACTCCCCAAGCCACAATCAAGCAGGGACTTTAGTACAGCCCTTGGCAGTTGGATGAGGAACCAGCTTGCTCATGAGCTTGTCATTGCTCTTTGTCACCTGCTCATACCCTGGGTAATGCTCCTATCAGTACCATTGTCTCCTCAACTGACCACCACTCACCAGCCTCTCAATCATCTTCTTGGTCATCATCAATGTCTTGGTCATTATCACAAATGTCACTCTCATCTTTATCTATGGCTCAGCAGCCACAGATTATTCATGTCAGCTGTCCGAAATGGACTGGCAATGAAGTTTGGCCAAAACACATGTTCACATGTGACATGGTGATGGTGGCTGATTTCCGGCATATGGAAGACAGAAGATTTCAGGCCCATTACCCTTTAGACAAGCTTTTCAAGTGGATCTTTCCTGGTGCCACCTATGTTAGAGCAACATACTACAAGAACTGGAAAACATTCATAGCAATGGTTCCATCAATTTTTGAGAAACACGAAATGGCAGGGGATACAAAGGTTGGTAAATGGTTATCCTATCTTGTGAGTCATCATACAGCTCTTAAATGAGGTATGGTGTTGAAACAGCCTAGTATTACATATTGTCACTACTTTATGCATCTTGTTTTGTATTCTCTTGTCATGTACTGTGTCTTGCTTTGTATTCTCTCACCATGTATTTTGTCTACCATGACCAATGATCAACTTGTCTTCGCTGTGCAGAAATTATAAGAACTGAAAAGATGGGAAATTCATTTTGAATACAACACAACTGAATATACACAACGAGTGATAGGAGAAGATATGCTACAAAACAATGGAACAGAATCAACAGGCTATCCTTACTCGGAGTCATCCCAGTTATACATAGTTAACACCTCTAATCTTCTGATGAAGGAACATGGACAACTTTCCATCATCGGTATGTCCATACTTGATGTACTGCTCACACACTGGTGAGCTTACACTCATCCAATGGCGCTGATGATCATAGAAAGTAGACTTAACAAACCTTGCTCCAAAACACTTCTGAAACACTTTCTGGATGGGCCACTTTCTATTTGACTCATTGCGACACCTCTTGAACCCTAAGTCCATTTCTTCTGCATAGAAGTCAAAGAACCATATGTGTGAACCATAATTGCCTGCCACCAGTTGTGATTTGCCTGATGCATGTAATTTTTCTGTATAGTCAGAGTGTGTGCGCTGACACTTGGACTGGTGGGATACAGAAGAATGTGGCCTGGCAGAGAGTATACGTTGTTGGTGGTGAGCCTGTCTAGTCAATGTAGATGATTGTATGGGCAATAGAAACAGGCCAGGGGATGGTGGAGCTTGCTCAGGTGAGTCATCTAGAGCCCACTGAAATCACTCACACCTGTCATCCCCTCTGTCACACTAGACCAAGTGAGTAAATTGATTGAAATGAAGAGAGACACCTACATAAGTGTACCATCATCCAAGATCTTCATCCTTGGTCAGCCAGTGGTGCCAGAACATCTCTTCAGAGCAGCCCAAACAGGTGTGTGTATACAACAGCATCATCTGCTTGAGCTGGTCTATCAAGTCTCACTTGTGAGAAGGGGGAGATAGAGGGGGAGATGGGAGAAGGCTGGACACTAGAAAGGATGCATGGGAAGGGAAGATATAGTACAAGTAATTGACACTCATTGCTAGAATGATGTGAAATGCGGAATGCGGAATGCACAAAGATGGTAGGGTGCAGCAAGGGCTGGCAGGGTCTGCCAGAGAGCAGGATTAAACGGGTGAGTCCATGGAATGACACACAAGTGTGGGGGAGGTTGGCTGTGAGTGTCCACCAGAGTCCAGGAGGGGACGCACAAGTCTGGCAGAGGACGCATGAGGATGGCAGGGGATGCACAAGGACAGCAGGGTCCAGCAGAGTGCACCAGAGACTGGGATTGAATGGGCGGGTCTGTGGAACGATGCACAAATGCAGGGGAGGTTGGCAGAGGCTGTGTGAGGATGGTAGGGTGCAGCGAGGGCTGGCAGGGTCTGGTAGAGTGCACTAAAGACTGGAATTGGATATGGTGCAGTGTGGTGGGCAACTGGACAAGATGCGAGTGAACAGATCCAAGTCCAATTCCAAGTAGCCAAGTTATACTGTACACATAGACATTGTCAACATAGTAGTCTATATAAAATGTGACAGGTGAAGATGGTGGGGATTCTTCCCCTGCCTGGATAAGACTGTGACTATGTATTGGTTGTGATGAAGAATCATTTCATCAAGAAAAAAGTCATACTTCACTGGTAGTATCTCTCGACAAATGTTGTGAAAGCCACCAAACCATACATTCGTCTGCTCTACAATGGACGAATTGAAATAGTACCTGCCATGATTATCCAACAACTCAGGGTAATGTTTCATGTTGCACTGTTCCTGACACAATTGATCAGTAGTTTTGTGCTTTGTCTTGTGATAAAAGGCATCAACACACATGCCCATACCCTCGAAGAAGCTGAGCTTGTGCTTCTGAACCTCACAGAGTACACTGCAATTTGAGTTGTAGATCATGTGTTGTGGTTTGTGTGCACAAGGAAGTGAAAACATCTTCTCAAAAGGTTTCTAGAGTGAATGTTCAAGTACCACCATCAAAATACAGGCATGGACTTACCAAGACATTAGAGACAGCCTTGTGGTGATACATTGTAGCATGGCCACATATGATGCCACATGGGCGAACAAAGAGTTGTTCATTGTTGGTTTATTGGTGACAAAAGATAGCCTTAAGCTTGGAGGAATCTTTCTTGCTCATCCCACAGGAATTGTCACCCTCCAAACGATCACCAGGAGGTGTAGTATCATCTTCAAATATACCAGTCAAGTTCCCATGACCTTGAATTAGGCATATATCACCCATGGACGTGTTATGTTCATACCACTCATTGACATCTTGTATGGGAAGATCATCACCATTGCCAGCATTTTCACCTTCAATGTCTTGACCTGCCACCGGGAGAGCATCATTGGGCCTGGCAGTCTTGCACTGCTGGACCTTGCCCTTGTGGCTTTGCACAAGATGGGTGGCTTTCATCTTCTGGTGGACAGGATTATCACAGGCTTTGGAAATTTTCTCAGCCATCTTCATCTGCTCATGGTGAACTGGACAGCCACAGCTACCAACAGCACAGATAGTCTCAAGGTTACAGTGAGCTGGATCCTGGGAACAGAAACAATGGCAGTTGCTCTGAAGGGGGTTTGTGCACCGGGGGATGGTACAACATGGGCGGCCAATGGTAACTCCATCAGTAATGACAACCTTAGTGTAGTGGCATGTGCCATCACCCAGATCAAAGACGTGCATGCAACCGTGGCATGCATGAGGAAGTTCGTCTTGGCCATCAACAACAATCCTTTCATTGCGATCATGCATCGCCTCAATAAAGCAGTCATGTTGTTCACCATTGTGGGGGACAATCAAGCACATGTTGTGTGATTTGTGATCATCAAGAAGTGCCCACAGCATAAAAGCATCCCAAATTTGACTTGTCATAAGGCTAGAGCTGAACTGCCACTCAGCATTGGGATCGGGAAGGCATGCCTGAGCAAGATTAAAGAGCTGGGCACAGCTCATGGCAGAAACACTGTGAAATCAAATGAGGTAGTATATAAGATGTGGGGACATGAGTGGTGTATGCATTGAGCATGAGGTCAATCCATTGGAGCATAAGACTGTCCTTGATAAACTGGTGTTTGCCTACCTATATATACTGGGGGACCCCACTGTAATACAAGTGAATTGACCCACTAATGCTGAAGTTGTTGTGATAGTTCACATTGCAATCTATATTTTCAGGTGAGAAAAATAACCATATCATACAGGATACTAATTATGGCAGCATTTGAGATGGATGGACCATGCAGGTTGTGCGCCATCAGCAAACGTGAAGATAACAACATGACATGCTTCCTGCTTCTTCAACAGCCAGCGATGACTGTCAGCAGAGCAGACCAGATTCTGGCAGGTTTTAAACAGGAGATAAAGTGTGCGAAGAGCTTTGAATAGTCAGTAAGAATGCTGAAATAGCTGCGTGGCACACACTTATGCCCCTATAGGTTCTATATTGCTGAAATAGGTCGGCACATATTGATTTCTCACAATCAATGGACAGTAGTGCCCAGACGGCCTCCCTTGTCGTGTCCCAGAGCACATCAACATCTTGAGGCAACATATTGAAGGAATTGGCGAGGAAATTGGTGATGGTTGGGGGTAGAAAAAGTGGTGGAGTATTGACAGGAACCATGCGGGGTTGAGGCTGGATAATATTATCCTTAAGGAAGCTTGCACAGTGGACGAAGCAGGTAAGCATGTTGAGTGGCATCAAAAGGAGTGTCAGATGTGACCATAAGGAGGTGAATAGTGCACCGAGAGTGGTGTCAGCCTCCATTGGGCCAGACAGGGGTACAGTGGGATAAGCACGGTCAGAAGTGGCGAGTGGCGGTGGTGCTAGGATGGCAACCCAAACTGCATTCAAGTCCTGAGGGAGCCTAAGTCAGCAGCCCCAGATTGCCACCCAGAGCCGGACTCCCAGAATGGCCAAAGCCCAAATTTTCTGCACACATCATAGTTGTCTACTATCGCAAACAACCTGTTGCCATATCATCCCACCTGACCCGCAAGTTACAATCCCAGCACCTGACTTTTCAATGGAGATGCAAACACATTTCTTGCAAGTTTATATGCACAGGCAACAGCGCAAATTTCAGGTACTACTAATGGACATGTAGAGCGCGATACGACTGCAGGACCTCCCTTGGAGGTACCTGATGCTGCTCACTGACCCTAAGTTGATGTGTGCCCTGGTTCTTCTTCCGAGGCATTCAGCGCACCTCTTGGTTCATCTGGGTCCACCTTGCTGCGTGAGACAACTTCCAAGCTAGTCCAAGTCGTTACTCCACCTCCGACATCCTGTCACCCTGAGACATCACATGCAAGGCCAACATCACCTGTCCTCCCCATCAAAATGCCAACGGATGGGGGAGAAACTGCTCTCAGCAACTTATCAGAACTGAAGGACTCTTTTGTTGACCTCACCAATAGATCTGGCAGCAAGAATCAGCAAAATACAGGCAACAGTACTAACTGTGCCATTATAAGCACAAGCACCCAGATAGTGGTTGGTTCAAATGTTCCGGACACAAATGAGCATCCAAAACAGAAGAAGGCTTCCAAGAAGAACAATGGCAAGAAAAAGGCCATCACAAATGGTGTAGATGTTCCTGATGAAGCACAGTTGGTCCTCTGCTGGAAGAATAGTAGTTGGAAGAAGAAAACTTGACCTTGAAGACTGCAAGCTCTCTGCCTTATGCCATCAGGTAACATTTGGATTCATCACTGTGACCAGTTTCTTACAGTTCATCTGTCAGATATTTTGTCACCATCAAATCACTTTACCATCCGACTTGAACTCAGAGTTTAGTTCATGCTGCCTGTCATCTATCAACTTTCTTGTTGCCATTTAGGTCGGATCATCCTCACTTGTCTAGCTCTTGCTAATCACTGATTAATGATTCCCCATCCATCCTAGGTTTCTTGCTATCATACCTGCGCTTTATTCCCCTAGATAATCCACTTTATTATTCATTTAACTCACACTCGTTGCTAGACCTCCCCAGTGTCTTCTAACACCAGCGTTCAGCTACTATTCTCTCCTGCCTGCCCAAGTTTCTCAGCACTTGACAATTGGTGCTTGGTCTCATTCTGGTACTTTGTATGTCTGGTGATATCTGGTAGCCTCGTTACATGACTTCTCAGCTTTGTAACATCTGGTATATCGTTTCCTGTCATTACCAGTGAATTCTAAGTCTGTTGAGTCATAATAGTGTGAGCCTGAGATGATATATCAGTTTGTATCTGGAGGGTAAAAATGACACTGTCACCAATACACTCTAGTATTGTAGAATCTGCTTCGTGTCTTAAATGGGCAATTTACTACATTGCCTGATATCACCTACAGCCAATGTGATAGTGATGACTCTCCAGATAGTGCCAACGCCTCACGAAATTACCTTGTCTGGTTACCTCTTGAATCTGCAATTTTTCTGATTTGAAAGCAACGTGAAGCAGAACACGATCACGTGGTATGCGCACCACTACCCTAACTTGCCAAAGAACATTCGCAATCAGCACCTGTTTAGTCCATGCCCACTGACATGACCAGTCCACCATTGTCCCTTTTTCTTCCTTACCACACATGCCGAAACACACAAGAGAAGAGCAAGGTGACGAAGTAAGTAATAGTCTCTGATTCTAGTATGCTCATGCACCATGCATGTAGGCAGGCCTTTCCAAGGCCACTTTGTACAAGTAGCAGAGCCATGCTAAACTGTAAGTATGGCAGCCAGATTCAAAGGATATAAACTCACGTGTAGGTAGGGATGCTGAAGGGAGAGAGAAGGAGAAAGAAAGGAACCGAAAGAATGCAAAGGCTTACAGGTGCATGGTTCACTGTTGTCACCAAGTATGTGCACTGATCGGTTAGTACAAAGTGAGAGGTAGAAACTCCTAAGGGGGTTATCCAAGGCAAATAACACAGGTGCTCAAGCAGGCTCCTCCAATCCTGCTGTCACTGTGTTACCCCAGGCCCCATGCATCCCTGAGGCTCCATCCCCACCTAGAACTTGCATGCCTGCACCAGAGCCCAGGTCGATACCCTTGCCATTACCAGATGGTCCGCAGCCGCCTTCTTCTCTGCCACCTCCTCCATTATGGGGTGCTCTTTCTCTGCCCCAAATGCCGTCTACACCTCATCCATCACCACCCCCACCCCTGCCCCTGCCCCCATGTACTCTTTTGCCTAGAATGGCTTCCATGCCTTTGTCTCTGCCACCGCCAGTACTCCCACCCGCACCTTCTCCACCGTGGATGCCCTCACATTCCCCACAACCTTCCCCATTGTTCTCATCGCTGCCCTGCCAAGATTTTGTTCAAGGAGTTCTTGGCATCCAAGTTCACTTCAAAGTGGACACGATCAAGTGACCAGAAGGCCTGAAGACTGTCCTCCCATATCTACAAGAAAAGTTCAGAGGCAAGATCACAAACATCCTTCAAAAGGACGCATCCTATGTGGCCGACCTTTCCATGCTACCCGAATCAATGCAGAGCATGGAGATCACCATCAAGGTTCCCAAGACTATGCCGTGGAAGGAAATGATCACCACCATCAGGGACATGTTGACTAAGGGAAAGGCTGTTGTTATCAAAAACTTTGAAGACGTCAGCGATTTTGACTTTTCCTTGCAAGGTCTTTATGAGGAATTTGGCTTGCTCCCGGATCGAACGATCCAGTGCCATGGTAAGTAACCCCCATCTCTTGGAACTATGACTGATGCTATGTTGAGATATGTGCAAATGCACCAAGGACCAAGAGAACCCCCATGTCAGCATGGCCGTAAAAATGTTCATGAAGGGCATTAATGACAAGTTGAGGTCTTGAGTGTCCCTCGACTTTCCACTGACACAAATGTCTACCCCAGGTTCTCTCCAGTACACATATATCAATCAATTGGGATGACTGATTGAATTTTCTACAGCCAACTTGATGATGGGATATCTATTGGCTTCATACAGACCCACATCACCGTCAAAGTGGACAACAAAGACTTACCACCAGACGTCTTCTCAGTCAGCAGCTGGGGTCTGCTCCATCAAGCCAGGATCATCACGTTTCCACACCATGATGCAGAGGGGGCATCCACATGGATGATGCCATACTGCAGGTGCAAAGTCTGATTTTGTATCGTTGTTTGTGACCCAGAAATTATGCAAGAAAAGCTCCCCACTTTTCTAGCAGAACTAGCTAACCCAGAAAATCATTTATTCTCTTTTGAGGGTCAGATTCAATACCAGGCCATCTATGTGTACCCAGATGACATCTTGTAAGTGTGATTTAAGCTGTCTTTGAGAAAGAAACTCCAAGTTTTATAGGATCATGCCTCCAAACATGACGCATGCAGTATATACCCCCTTGGGCTGTTTCTGCCAAGGGGGACATTGGCAAAACTACAATACTATGCACCTCACCGAGCACACGAGATATGTCAACAATCTCAAGGGATGGTATATCACCAACCAAAGCACACTAGAGACTTTGTCTCGAATGGTGCTTGCTTTATCGATAACTTCTGGTGTTCAGAGTAAGTATTTAATCCTGTACTAAACCAGCTTTAATTTATTTTACAGAGCTCTATAAGCGCTCCTTGGTTGTGCTATGTGGAATGGTTCTCTTCCACAAAGAGTATAACACACAGAGAGAGGAACCACAACGCTCTGAATGTTATGGGCATGCCAAGAAAATCGGCAAGAAGATTCTGGACCATTTTGGGTTCACGTCTTGAGAAGCGTATTTTACATTCATGGAAGACCTGGGAACAGATCACAATGAAAGGGGGAAGGAAGTACAAATGTATAGCCTTCTTGAGAACTTTAGAGGCATAGTGTAGACCATGTCAATATGGATTAATCTAGATTGAATTCAGAGACGTAGTATGTCTTTCAATGTGTCATATCAACCTGTTAGTCCGTCAGTCCATCAGTTATGTTATATCAGTTCATCAGTCCATCAGCTGCAGCATCAGTCCATTAGTTATCTCTGAAACTTGCTAGTAAGGGGCCTGGGACCAGCTAGCGTTCGGCATTTTGCGAATGCTGTCCTCTTGGCAATAAATGGCTGGGGCTGCGGGGGAGACCAACCATCTGGGATGGGCCCAAGTTCGAATGGTGGTTGCAATGGTGCAGGAGGGACACAAAGCAGGACTGAAATGAGCAAGGAAGTGTTGTTATCATTTTTGGCTGACTGTCCTGATTCACCGACAACTTCAGTGCTTCTTCGATAGCACAGCATATGTCATTTGAATTTAGGGCTTGAGGATCACTCCAGCACATCCTCAGGTTCCCACCACATCCCTCTTTCTTCTCTTTCATCTGCACCGTCTCGTTCTGCTTCTCACTCTGAGCTCCTTAACCATCTCAATCATTTCACTATCTTGGAAACCTGGAATGTGCGCATCGGGTCACATGTTCGTGACAAAAAAACAACATATCTAATAAAGGCAAGAGATGAAGGTGATGAGTGCAACAGCTGCAGCTAGTCCATTGTGTCCACAACTGTTCAAGCATTTGCTAGCAATCATTCTTTCACATGGGACAATCAAAGTCTACTCTCAGTTCTCTATTTCTCGGTCCAGCAGTTGTTATGCAGAGTGAGTAGTGTTTCCCTTGATATTTAACAACTTGATTGACGTTAATCAATTGTCTGTGCTGCTCCCATTTCACCGAAAAGTCCAATTTTATGTCCTTTGTGGTAACGAGCCGGCACGTGTTTCAGTCAACACTAGTAATAACCTCGTCCAGTTGTTTACAAGTCTTTGAGAGGACCCTGCCATGTCTCAGATCATCCCTGCACAGGTCATATGGGGTGAATGTATGTTCTACAGACTCAAGAACCCAGTTCTATTTGCCCAGCCAAAACTCCAAGAGGGCGACACATTCCTGTATCAAGCCAAGTAGAGATGTGAAGAAGTGGGGAACAGGTCGCACGTCGAACCCATAACAACAACAGTTCACCAGTTGGCAGAACAATTCTCCCCTGACTATGCTTATCTAGTCATTGAACTTTCTAATCATAGATGATGCGGTCTTTCAGGCTCTGCAAGTTCATGCTAACAGCTGTGTTACTTTTCAGCATCCCTGCAATTTGAGAATATAACCAAAGAGCTGAGCCAGAGTCACTCTGAGTTGTTCAAATGTCTATGGGTGAATGTCAGACGTCTTGGTTCATGGGCTGCGGCAGACGTAGAGGGGAATCAGAAAGATGGCATATTCACAGAGAATATTGCCGAACTACCACCCATGTTCAAGGAAATTCAGGATGCTCTGGAGAGCCCACGCTTCTACAAGGTACATGCTACATCCCCACAATACCTTCGATGCTAATCCCAGGTCGTCCAGGCAAGTGATGTCGAGGGCAACCAGGATTATGAAGTTGCATGGAAGTGGTACAAGACTCAATTTGAACACATCTTCACGCCTGTTGAGACTGAATTACCTGGGCTGGTCACACATCAGGAATTCGCAGCATTCTATAATCTTCTCTAAGGCTTTGATGAAGACGTGTTGAGGGTCTCTTGCTGTAAGGTTTCTCCATCAATCAAGGCTAGCAACTTCAGCATATACTTTATTCATCCCCCGTGTTTCTCCCTTCTTTCTAGCCGATTTGAGTACCAGCAGTAAGCACTTTTTTGTGTCGTTTCTTTTTCATTACCACTAATAATCTGGCAGGGACACCTCATGGGGATTCCTGATGTTTGTGGAAGCAATGAATCCCATGAACATGTTTCGAAAATTCCTACCCAAAAGTGACTGCATGGTCTTTTTTTCTCAATTTGAAGTTCTGTTTCTCCTCTGTGAAGTTAGTTTGCACAAATATGAGCACGACTGCTCTTGAATGCTCATCCAGGTGATTGCACTTGCATGCACTGGTCAACTTCTTTTACAACCTACCTCGACGAAAAAGTTCTTCGTGGTGGTGATCTATGTGAATGCCAACATGGTTGTGTTATGATACATTGTAATGGAAAGTGGAGACAGCAACACTAGTAATGACTGTAGGCTGGTCAGTCGCCATGATTATGTTGGGTGTGTTATTGAACAGAGCATATAGGTATCCATTCATCAAAAGGACTTTGACCTCAGAGCAGTGGACCAGCAGGTGGATTTTTTGCGAGAAATGTACAATTTGGTGACACTAGTCGATGTACTGTCGAGCAAATTGGCTCCTTCCAAGCAAGGGTACCTGCATAACGTTTATATGGCCATAAGCAAAGTCATGTTACTCTTTGATAATGGCCAAGCATGGACCATTATGCACTTGATCACTGATCATTTTGTGAAGAGTAGGGAATTCCAAGATGGAGACAACCTTGGTGTTTTCAATGTCAGAGATATTCAAGACATTTTGCATCAGATGAATTACAAGATCGAATTCATCCCATACAGTGTAGTGGTTCCTGTCGTCCGTGGTGAAATTTATACTAACCTTGAATGCCTGTTTCAGCATCCCCACCTCGCCATGACAGTGAGCAGGGCTGGAGGTGAGTGTAGATATCTGAAGTTCATCAAACAAGACAAAGAGGTCAAGATACTAAAATATTTGATGGCAATCTGGTTGCCATCAAACCATACGATATCCGGTGTCCAGTTCTGGCCTGTAGAAGGAGGCACTATATTCTCGATGCCTGTTGCTGGCAGATGGCTGACATTGTTAAAGAACCATAGCGAGCACTTGTGGTCTGTGGCACTGCAGCTTGTTGAAGCAGTCGCATTCATGCACAAGCATAATGTGGCCCACATGGACCTGAAGCCACACAACATCATCATCCCACCAGAAGGGGAACATCTATCCATCATCAATTTCAGTGTCTTCATTCATGTCCAACATGAAAATGCTACATACAAGGGTGTTGTCAGTATGGAAGACTATGTTGCTCCAGAAGTTTGCGAAGGACTGTATAAACTGATGCTGGCCAATCTGTGAAGCTGTGGTAGGACGTTAAAAGAGTTATGTGCCAATTGTCACCCCTCCCTGGATCACACAACACTTCTTGTGATATTCAGATAACTGATGCACCGGAACCCAGAGACATGTCCGAAGATGTCTGCTGTATTGGAGTGGATGGTTCTGTAAAAGTGAGGTGATCATGCTCTGTTACTCCTTTGAGCTATTTCTGCCTATTTTGCACTTGCTTGTCCCCTGTCTCTTATTTGAAATAGTTCTTGCTGGAAGATTGTTGCATCCTTTTGTCATATAGTAACTCCTTTTTCCACTTCATTGTACAGCAATCATGGGATATTCAATTTTCTTTTAGTATATATGTGCATCACTATTAATGCAGTTATAACACTGTCTTTTTTTTAGTTCTCATTTATTGTCCTGGAGGGCAGGGTCCTATGGTAGACCATATATGCTTTGCTATATAACTAATGAGAGGCTTTTGTGGGGTATTGAAGATATTAGCTGGTTTTAAAGTTGACCTAGCTCAGCTTGTGACAGTTTACACTGGTTGAACTTTTAAATGACCATTGCTGAAGGATGCTGAGCCATGTGATGTAATGCTTCCACTTTGTTCTTGAAGCTGGTACAGCCAGAAAAATAGTAATAGAGATGAGATGAGAAGCATGATAGGAATCATAATGGCTGTGGTCATGAGTCATGCAGATCATAGATCTTATATATCCTTTTGAGGATAAGTCATGTGACCATGGCTGTATCATGGTGACTATCCAGAGTCATGGGGGTCATGGTGATGATGGATGACTTATCTAGAGTCATTGAAAGACAGCTAAGTGCATCTAGCGATGAAGAAAGAGTTTGACAACTGTAACAGAGCCACCCTTCAGTGATTATGTCTCTGAAAGAGTTATTCATGAACCACTGGAATATAGTGGGGGAGTTGGTGAGGTCAAAGAACATGACAAGGGATTCAAAGAGGCCTTTGTGGGTGATGAACACAGCTTTCCATTGGTGTCCATCTTTAATATGGACATTGTTATACCTCCAATGAATATCAAACTCAGTGAAGAGTTTGGCACTATTGAGCTTATTGATGAGATCAGAGATGAGGGGAAGAGGGTAGGCATCTTAGGTAGTGTGTTTATTGAGGTAGTAACAGTCTTGGCAAGGTCAAAGTTTGCCATCCTTCTTTAAAAAGAAGAAGGGGAATACTTCACCTAACAACAGTGATAACATTCACTACACCACCACTTTATACATCAACATAGAAGGAGTCACCCAGAAAACCCTATTCTATGTTATGTCCTGCAGAAATCAAATTTTCATTCTCAGACTTCCCTGGCTTTGACTCTCCAATCCTTCCATTAACTGGAAGAAACAAATCCTATCCCTTGACAAGAACCTTGATCAATCTAAGGAACTCTACTCTGATTTTGTCTCAGATTCATCTAGACACAACAAAGTTCCTGGCCACTGCAAGATGCCACCTTTCCCCTCAAAGACCACCTCTGCTGATACCTGCCTCTATGAATACCTTGACTATGAAACTGAGCAGCAGTATCTCTGACATGTGATGGACAACTGTTGCATCCACTGAATCATTCAGTGCAGCTCTAGATTCCTTCCTGCCAACTTTCCAATCACTGCCAAGCTCACCACCACCACCAAACTGGCTGCTGCTGTCAAGAATGCTAAACCAAAGCCTGTTCTTTCCCTTGAATGCTCTGAATTCTCCTCAGTCTTCTTTGAAATGGAGACATGTCATCTTCCACCTAAACACCTCTATGATCATGAAATCAACCTTGATAATTCCTTTACTCCCAAAGTAGGAAAGCTCTACCCCCTCTTCCCTGAAGAACACAATGCTACTGAAGATTTCCTTAATGAAAACCTGAAAGCAGGGAAAATTTGCCCTTCAAACTCTTCCCAGGCATTGACATTCCATGCAGGGATGGGAGAGTCAAGGCATTGGGTTAGAAGGTGGTTCTTTCAGACAAACTGCCAGTCAATGCAGTTGAGATCAGCCCCAGAGTCAATTAGGGCATGAATGTCAATGGTTTTCATTGCATGCAAAGGTTCTATGAGTTGGAGAGGGATTTTCATTAATCAAGGAGACATAGATACAGTTACAGCATTGCAAGAAGAGGAGGGGGCTTGCATCAATTGAGGCCTTTGGTTTAAAAACCCTCAAAGAAGGAGATCCTTGCTACAGTGTCTTCTTTGTCAGATTCAATCTCCACAAGCTTGGGGAGATCTTCCTTGGTTTGTTCTACCTGACTAACACAAGGTTTCAGATTGGAGAGGAAATTGGAACATGTGAAGCTAAGGTGACCACCTTTTTAGCAGCAGAAGCAGAGGTCTTTTTCAATGCAACATTTTCTTTCTTCAGGAGTGAGTTTCTTTACCCTGATGATGTCAGTGTCCATGATATTTGGGTCT